>VDFB02092938.1:482064-636828 GCA_007258455.2 Sequoia sempervirens
GGAGGGGGAGAGAGAGAGGGAGAGAGGGAGAGGGAGAGAGAGGCAGATGGAGAGGGAGTGGGAGTGTGAGGGGCTTGAGAGTGAGAGAGTGAGAGAGAGAGAGAGAGAGAGAGAGAGGGAGAGAGGGAGAGAGGGAGAGGGAGAGGGAGAGGGAGAGGGAGAGGGAGAGGGAGTGGTAGGGACCAAAGAGAGACATGAGAGGAAATGGAGAGGAGATAGGAGAGAGACACTTGAGGGAGAGAGAGAGAGAAAGAGAGAGAGAGATAGAGAGAGAGAGAGAGAGATAATGAGGGAGTGGAGACATTCAGAGAGAGAGGAGGAGAGAACAAAGAGGAAGAGGGAGGGAAGAGACCTTAGAGGGAGAGAGGGAGTGGGAAAGACTTGAGAGAGAGACCTAAGAGGGAGAGAGAGAAGAGGAAGAGAGAGGGGGGACTTGAGAGAGAGAGGGAGTGAGAGAGAGAAGGATGGAGAGAGGTAGAGAGATATGTCTAAATCTCAAGGAGAGAGAGTGAGAAAGATGGGTATAAAAATGGATAAAGAGAAAAGAAAGGAGGGATAGGTCTAGAGCTTAAGGGGAGACATAGTGATATATAGAGAGGTAGAGAAAGGGATAGAGAGATATGATGATTTATGAAGATTTGTTCATCTCCTTGCTACAAAAGTATAAATATTTCATTATTCATTAATTTTTTGTAATGTTTGAAATATTTTGAGATGAGTGTTACAAAAAAATCATGAAAAAAAGACTCTGCATGAGAAATTAGTGAGTATTTGATGTTTCAAAAATTAAGTATGAAGTTCAAATGATTATAATTTTTTTTGGTGTATAATATAGAAACACCACCTAGTCCATTGCGAATAGCTCTCAATCACTTTTCTAACGCTTGTAAAAAGTCAAAATTTTGATAAGAAACACAAAAGTTGTGCCCATTTACTAAAGAGGGTTTTTTAGGTTTTCAAAACGGATATCCATTTTTTTTTCAAAAAAATGGGTTCCCGCATTCCACAACGGATATCTATTTTGAAACAGATATTCATTTCAAAACGAATATTGTACCTGGGCCTGCAAAAAGTCAAAGGCGTGAATTTCGTGTTTTTGGACATGTTAAAAATTCTTTTTTTTTCCCATTGCCACTTTTTGGACCCCCATAATCTTGTACATACCCAATAATAATAATAATAATAATTCAATATCCCCTCGCACCAATAATAATAACATACATAGTGACATTATAACACATAATAGTCTACATGCAATAACATAATACCTTATTGGTGCAAACCCATGACAATATTAAATAACCCTCTTCACTCATATAATCATAATAATATTAATAACCAATATTCACTCATGCCAAAGAATAACCATAGCAATATATATACATATATATATATATATATATATATATATAACAACCTTAAATCACACCTTAACACACACATGAAAATTATAGTTACCATCAACATATTTGACCTAGAAGCTAACTTCACTTAAATAGGTCACAATTAGAGACTAAGCATAAACCACAAAATATCTTCTTACAAAAAGGAGATATTCACATCAAAACATAAATAATGAGAACGATTACAACAACGACTAACCTGACTTACCATAGGACTTAGCACCATTTGAACTAAATCCATACTCAAAGCTAGACATTGGAGTCACAATCATATAACCCAACAAAAACATTCACACAAGTGCAACACTCCAACCATAGGGTATAGGAGATCGGGCATGTCCCATGACAACCTAGAAAGGTGGTCACACACTGAATCAATTGTCCCTAATTGGGGACAATGGCTAGGGTTAGTGTATAACTTGGGCCTAGATGTTATCTCCTCAACCACCATTGGGACTAGAGGCACACTCAGATCTGTTAATTCAGGTGGAGACGTAGCCTAATACCTGTTCACTCAAACATACAAGTTAGAGCACATGCATAATAACTGAAGTACTAGGAAAGAGACTCTAGAAATTGTATCTCATTCTCATATGTCCCCCATACGTCCAATGGTACGCTGTTGTTTTTTCCTCCTAACCTAACAACATACTATTGCATCACCCAACTATCTAAATAAATCTCTATATAGCAATAATAACATGACAATATACATCATACTCACTAAAGCACTAACATATGCTCATGTATCATCTACAACCACAACATTTGAACACAAGTTAGTACATTTTCATGAGAATAAAGATAATCATAATCAAAATCATAATGACATGTCAACACAATAATAATATATTAGAATCAAGTGAAATCCCCAAATGTAACCAAAACACTCCCATCACATCAATATGTTCATAGCATGCATCTTAGTAATGGCCATGTCTATACACACGTGCCCATCATGAGAAACCTATCCTTAAACATATATAATAAGTCCTATCCTGACCTTCACGCATAGTCCATAAATTCATAATATACAACATCAACTGTTTAACATCATTAACACATACCTTTAAATATCTCTATTATTTTACCTTCATCTCCAAGTTCCAAAGCCAATCTACCTGCACATCCACGGTGAGAATGGAGGGGCACTACATCCTCCCCCCCTAAAACTTAACTTACTCCTGGAAGTCACAAACTAGGGTGGAAACATAACACATTAGTACTGTAAATTTCTATTACCAACATCAAAGTTGATTCATTACATCAACATAATATACACTAGTTTTTCCTATGAAATAATTCATCTTACAATGATATATACTTATATAGTCCATTTCAAACATGATCAATCCTTTTAGTTTTCAATGTCACAATAATAAAACAATCAAGACTTTTGTTTCAAAAATGATTTCATAGTACATTAACCACTCAAATCCTTACATATTAGCATTAACACCACCAGTTTCCTTTAGGACAAAGAAAACATTGCACCCTTTTAATCCTAACTAGCATAATTTCTCATAACAAAACATTTAAAAGTATTCAATTTCAAATGCATTACCATTTCATTTTCTTTACTCTTAAATTACAATTCCTCTTCCAATACACTGTTAAGCAATCAATACATAAAAATGCTACATTTCCATAAAACACAACATAATTATACACACAAGCACACATTTTTCATTAAATATCCATCATTTACAAACAAGACATTCCACTTTATTCATTTTAAAATACTAAATATCATAACATATTCAACAAAAGATCATGATTTTACACCTTTTTAAAAGCATGGAAACACAATTTATCATTTCATAAGTACTATATTCATGATTTAACATACATTCTTCACATACACACAAATTCACATCACTGGGAATCATATCACAAGGCTATACAAGGGTCCATTTGGACACCGGCAAGAAGCATACTAATCCATGATACATAATCCATAAGCCAAGAGCCAATATCCATCTCACATAATCCATACCTCACACTCAATGGTTTGATGGTGTTAGGCCACACACACATGGTGAGACCATCTAAACAAGACCACAATGACCTATCTCTTGTTGTATAAGGTGGTTAGACTCCAAGAGATAGTCATCACACATAGGTGGGTAGTGGGTCCTAGCTCTATAATAGCCTCACATATCCCCATCCTCAAGGTTCCCTACCTTTGCTTCCTCGTATACACTCACCAAGTCTACCTCATATGTCCTTGGAGAGGAATCACAATACAACACATGGCCGACATAAAAAACAATAAGGATAAACTAGTTTAGCCACCAAAGTCATAAATAAATATCAAATAAAGATTCAATTTCAGCAATAAAGCAAGAAATGCGCACAATTTCAACACTAAATCAAATGTAACCACAAGGGCTACGTACAAATAAGATCACAAGATGCGGCTAAACCATCACAATCAAACATAAACAAAGTGTCAGCCTTCACAGTCAATAGAAAATCATCAATACCATAAAGAAAAAACAAAATCTTTGAAATTGCACTGTACAACATTGTGTGACTAGATATTAGCCACCAAATAAGGAAGGAGGGAACAACATCGGGCTATAGAAATATCCCTTATGTGGTGCAAAGTGAGCACACCATCCACATGGCTTAGAGTGTACTCCTCGGCTATACCCTACATCATGTCATCACATGGCATGGACTATCCAAGTGGCTCATGCACTCCTTGGCTACCCACATGGGATGTGCACCTCGACTCCCATCCCCCATCACACCTCAGTGTGGCATGGTCATACGCGATCCGAAGAAGGCACATATTGGTCATATGCCACATGGTAGTTTGTCTTTGGCTTCATAGAAGTAGGCATGCATAGAACACACCCTACATAGCAATACCTCGTGGAGAAGGCACATGCAGGTACTTATCGTAGCCAGAGGTATACATGGCTAGGACATACCCATATGCTAATCAAACCAAACATTGTCAAAACCAAACATGAGTATCCTTCTACAAGTGTGAGAGGCCCCATTACGCTCATCACACAAGTAGACTATCATAGCACAATCTCATAATGTGCCTTCATGTGTCTATGCACATGGCATCGTGTCCTCAAGCCCAACTCGCTACCATCAACAACACAACATCATCACTAGCACTATGTCAGAACATCAGTAGGGTGTGGCATCATACTTATTACATCATGTCAGAACATGTGCAAATACGAAATCCATCTAAGCATGGGTAACAAATCTCCCTCCACATGTTGGACATTAAAATATACATATACATGGGGCACATGGTCCCACTTGGGTTATCCATGCAAGTCCCTCTTACCCTAGACCCCATCCCCCAAGTGGCGACACATGTCATCACATAGTTCCAGTTGGGTTGTCCATGCAGGTCCCTCTCACCCTAGACCCCAGCCCCCAACTAGCAACTCATGTGGCATATCATACCTTTCATGAAGACAAGGTAGATGATCCTCCAAGAAATACCAATGCTATTGTACTCAAAACTATGGGGATTAGGCTAGCACATATGGATCAAGTACTTTGATCCATCATAAGGGGAAGTAGTGAGTATGTTTCCTCAGAATCAGTTGAGTTGAGACCGCTCTGTGCTACAATATATGTACGTTGCACACTCCTCCCAAAAAACTTCGTGCCTGCTACTACCCCTTCACAAATTGAGGGACTAGAGAACCAAAAGAAAAGGATCTGTGAAACTATCTTTTGGTTGCTCTCTTATATATAAATTTCAACCACACGTGGGTTGGCCCTCAATCAGGTAACAAACATACAAGCATAAAAAATGGTATGGTTAATCCCACACCAAAAATACAACATATTCCCCATGGATGGGTACACAGTATCACCATCCCATGGGCACATAAAGCAAGTATGAGGTATTTACAACACTCAACCAATGCACAGTTACTAGTTTCTCACATTTATAGGGGGTACAATTACATACACAATTCCATTACTTCTCAAAGATCACATACTATGAGTACATTTATTTCCATAACTAATGTGATTTACCTTCCCAAAATCATATCATTACATATTGTTCATAACCCTTTATTAGTTTTTCTTTCACTCTACTCTCTTCCATATATCATATGATACTAAATGTCAATGTCACGTTCACCATGATCACTTAACAACTCATCTTAAAAAATTCACTTCACTTTTATTCATTTGGTATAACATTATATTCTCATAACATAAGCATATACCAACTAACTTTTCTTCCACACAATAAGAATTTTACGTAAGCACTATGGATTTTCTAAATGCACCTAAGAATCATTAATACTTTCACATCAACATTCATGCATCCAAAATTCAACAAATTATACACAAGTTTCATATTCACAAAAGAACAATAATGATCATCTACTTAACTCTTACTACTTCATGTAGGTCTTTCCTAAACACAAACAACTCCTACTTCATCACAAGTTATTCAAATTTTCATAGAACAAAAGGATTCACATAATTTTTTCCAAAACACAATCCCACATTCTCTCAAACTTTATCTCAAGCTAGTACAAGTAACACTAAATCTTTACATAGTGATTATGCCTACTCATACATCCCTATCCCATACCTAAGCTTAATTACTTCACATGTTACCCCCTCATAACAATTCAACATGCAAGGCATCTAATGCATAAATCTTTTCTATTTATACAATTGTAAGAAAGGAGAAGGAAATTACATCATAGGCTTTAGCTACACATAGAAAATGAGATGTTCAAATACCAATATAGTCATCATAATTTCTCAAAATAGAAACCTACTTCTATTCACTAGCATCTTATTGATTCCACAAAATTATCCCTTTCCAATAAAAACATCACATCATGTAATGCAAAACTTAATCACATAAATTTACTTCCAAATGCATAGATTAAATACCCAACAACTACACTCAGTCTCATTCATAATCTATCTTTTATGCATAAACCAAAAGTAAGGAGTGTAGTTTTAGGAGAACATAAGATCCATCACTCAAGTAATTTTAGACATAATTTCTTTGATTCACAGACAAGGTTTAAGCATACAAGTTTATAGCCTGAATGATTTTTTATTATAATGTTGTTTAAGACTAATTCTCTTTATTGACTATATATGGGTTAAGAGGAAGAGGAGACAAGATAATTTAATTTGATGCAAGCCACTTGCAAACACAACCTTTCCAAACAAAGTATCTATATAAAGGAGAATTATGTCACACTTTCTACCCAAATCTCAACTATCACCATTAGGCAAGTTTTCCATTTCTAAACATAACTAAACACAAGATCAGGATTACATTACATCACTTTGCATGCATTATAGCAATCATAAAAGATAGACAATAATTCATTTATAAACTACCTACATACTTTTCCTTGGTCTATTCTAACAACCCTTTTACATGTGGTATATTCTTAACATTGTCAAAATGCACTAAACCACATATGGTTGTAGAAATTGCTACCAACTAGGAACACACACAAAGGGATGACACACTCAAGCTAGGAATTTCTTTTAAAACCACATAACATACATTCCCACTTGCACAAAACCACATAAGTAACCTAACTGCATAAAATAACATCTTATCCTAATGCACATTTAGTCAATCAAAAGAAATATGCATGCCAACTTTTTCAACAATTAATCTAAACCAACACATGCATTCCAAAACTAAATTTGCACTTTTAAGGAACTGGAAGTCATGCAAATGAATCAAGGCCACATAAGGAGAATCAAAAATTATATGCATCCAAAGGATCACACACAATAGGATAATACACAAGGTGTCTGATCATCTATCTAACACATATCAAGCTGGGTGTTTAGATTAAAACATGGTATCCAACACAAGGGTCCCTATGACCTTCTAGCCACACATTAGAAATCTGAGAACACATGCATGGAGAAAGTTACTATAACTAGACATGGGCAACAACATTAACCAGAGATCCTAGTGCTGCAACACTAGCTCTAATACCAGGTGTAACACCCCACTAAGGGACCCAATGGATTAACACAAAAGACATTCAACATCATGCCAATATTTTTTTTAAAGAAACTAAAGTGACATAACTAATGCAACTCAAAAAATTAACATGGATAACATCATATCATAATCACATTATGACCTAAAAGTAATATTAATCATAGTCCACTTACACACCTATCCACCATGGTCCCCTAACGTCACTACTATGACACATCTACACTAACTAGACCTATAGAAGGATATATGATACACTAAGAACACATCCAATCAATTATTTGAATGCAAATTAAATCTCCTACATCAAATTACATATGATAACATAACTTAATTATAATTAAACCTCATCTAACACTATGCTAATATGAACCTAATCCTAGTCAACACCATGAAATAGGTACATAAAGATATATCACATCTACTACTAAATTAAGTTCATATGCATCATAAATACATGAATTGGGAGTGAAGAGATTGTGATGCGATGTAATGCAAGAGGTGCTTGAGTAGGTAAGAGGTATGTTAAGTAGACCCATAGTAAGTAGATGTTATTGTTACAGATAGGAACTCATTTCTATCCTTGCTCCTAACTAGTGAGATCATTAACTATAACTGTAAGTAGTGTATTATGTTATTGTCTTAAGAAGATATTGTTTGCTAATTAGTAAAGTTAATGTAGATTGCTTAGTTTAATTTGTATTATTTATGTGTCAAAAGTGGGCATGACACTATCTCACCTCTTTCTCCCTCCCCTCTTCCCCCCCTCTCTCTCTCTTCTTCCCTATCTCCTCTATCTCTCTATCCTTCTCTCTCAATATCTCCACCTTACTCCTTTCATCTATGATTCTCTTTATATCACCTCTCTCAAATTTCCCTGCCTCCATCCATCCCCCATCTCTCTCTCTCTCTCCACTTCTCTCTATCTCTCACCTCTCTCTCTCTACCTCCATACCTCTCCATCCCTCCCTACTTCCCTCTCTCTCAATATCTCCACCTTCTTCCCTCTCCCTCTCTCTATATCACTTATCTCTCCCTCCCTCCTCTAATTCTCTCTATCTCCCTTCCTTTCTCTCTCTCACGTCTCTCCCTCTCTCTACTTCTATCTATCTCACCTCTCTGCTTCCCTCTACTTTTTTCTATCTCACCTCTCTATTCCTCCCTCCTCTCCCTCTCTTTCTACTTCTCTATTTATCTCCTTCTCCATCTCTACATATCCCTCCTTCCCCCTTTCTCAATCTCCCCACCTTCCTCCTTCCCTCTCAACTTCTCTTTGTATCACCTCTTTCTCCCCTTCCCTCACCCATCTTTCTCTCTCTTCTTCCCTTTCTACTCTTTATCTCACCATTATCTCTTTCATTCTATCTTATTTATCTCTACTTCCCTCCTCTACTTTGTTTCTCCCTCTTTGTCTCCCCCTCTCTCTATCTCCTTCACTCTACTTTTGTCTATCTCACTTCTCTCTCTACTCTTTATCTCACCATTCTCTCTCCCTCTCATTCTCTTTATCTTCTCTCTCTGCCCCTCTTTCCCTCCTTCCCTCTCTACTTCTCTCTATCTCTCTATCTCACCTCTTTCTCCTTCCCTTCTCCCCCCTTCTCCCCCCTCTCTCTCCTTCCCTATCTACTCTCCACCTCTCTCCATCTCTACCTCTCCCTCCCTCCTTCCATCTCTCTCTCTCCCTCTCTCAATATCTTCACCTTATTCCTTTCATTTATGCTTCTCTCTATATCACCTCTCTCTCAATTTTCCCTACCTCCGTCCATCTCCCCTATCTCTCTCTCCTTCCCTTCTTCCCCCATCTCTCTCTCTCTCTCCTTCCCTATCTACTATTTATCTCTCAATCTCTACCTCTCCCTCCCTCCTTCCCTCTCTCTCTCTCTCTCCCCCTCTCTCAATATCTCCACCTTACTCCTTTCATCTACACTTCTCTCTATATCACCTCTCTCTTAATTTTCCCTACCTTCATCCATCCCTCCTCTCTCTCTCCTTCCCTCTCTACTCTCTATCTCACCTTTCTCTCTCCCTCTCATTCATCCATATTTCCCTCTTCGTCCATATTTCCCTCCTTCCCTCTCTACTTCTCTTTATCTCTTTCTCTCCCTCCCTCCCCTCTCTCACCTACTCCCCTCTCTATCTCCTTCCCTCTCTACTATCTATCTCAACTCTTTCTCCCTCCCTCCTCCCCCTCTCTCTCTCTCCTTACCTATCTACTTCTCTTTATCTCTCTCCATCTCTACGTCTCCCTCCCTCCTTACCTCTCTCAATAACTCCACCTTACTCCTTTTTTTTATGCTTCTCTCTATATCGCCTCTCAATTTTCCCTCCCTTTGTCCATCCCCCATCTCTCTCTCTCACTTCTCTCTCCCTCCTTCCCTCTCTACTTCTCTCTATCTCTCACCTCTCTCTCTCCCTCCCTAATTCCCTCTCTCATTTTGTCTCTCCCTCTTTTCCTATCTACTTCTCTCTATCTCTCTCCCTCTCTCTCATTCTCTCTATATCACTTATCTCTCCCTCCCTCCTTCCCTCTCTACTTCTCTCTATCTCCCTCTCTCTCTCTACTTCTATCTATCTCAATTGTCTCTCACCCTCCCCCATATTTTTTTGTCTCTCTCACCTCTCTCCTTCCCTCTCTATTTTTGTCTCTTGCCTCTCTCTTCGTTCCTCCTCTCCCTCTCTCTCCTTCCCTATATACTCTATATCTCTCTCTCCATATCTACATCTCCCTCCCTCCTTCCCTCTCTCAATCTCCCCATCTTCTCTTTATATCACCTCTTTCTCCCCTTCCCTCCCGTATCTTGCTCTCTCTTCATCCCTTTCTACTCTCTATCTCACGATTGTCTCTCTCATTCTCTCTCTCTCTCTCTCTCTCTCTCTCTCTCTCTCTCTCTCTCTCTCTCTCTCTCTCTCTCTCTCTCTCTCTCTCTCTCTCTCTCTCTCTCTCTCTCTTGCTCCCTTTTTCACCTTCAACCCCTCCTCCCCTCCACCTTCTCCCCCCCCTCCTCCTCTATCTCCCTTCCCTCTCTACTTTTATCTATCCATATATCTCCCTCTCTACTTCATCCTTCTGTCTCTCTCTCCTTGCCTATCTACTTCTCTATATCTCTCCCTCCTTCCTCTCTCTCAATATCTCCACCTTACTCCTTTCATCTATGCTTCTTTATATCACCTTTCTCTTAGTTTTCCATCCCTCTTTCCCTTTGTCCCTCCATCCCCCATCCCCCATCCCCCATCTCTCTCTCTCTCTCTCTCCCTCTCTATCTCTCTCCCTCCCTCTCAATATCTTCAACTTCATCCTCCCCCCTCTCTCTCATTATTTATATATCACTTATCTCTCCCTCCCTCCCTCCTTCCCTCGCTGCTCTCTATCTCCCTCTCTCTCTCTCCCCTTCTCTCTGTACTTTTGTCACTCACCTCTCTTCATCCTTCCTCTCCCTCTCTCTCCTTCCCTATCTACTTCTCTATATCTCTCTCTCCATCTCCACATCTCCCTCCCTCCTTCCCTCTCTCTCAATCTCCCCACCTTCCTCCTTCCCTCTCAACTTCTCTCTATATCACCTCTCTCCCCCTCCCTACCCCATCTTGCTCTCTTCTTCCCTTTCTACCCTTTATATCACCTTTTTCTCTCATTCTCTTTATCTTACCTATCTCTCTATACCTCCTCTACTTATTTTTATCTCCCTCTCTCCCTCTTTGTCTCCTCTCTTTATCTATCTCACTTCTCTCTCCATCCCTCCCCACTTCCCTCTCTCTCTCTCTCTCTCCCTCTTTTCATATCTACTCTCAATATCTCCACCTTCCTCCTTCCCTCTCTCTCTCTTATTCTCTCTATATCACTTATCTCTCCCTCCCTCCCTCCTTCCCTCTCTATGTCTATCAACATCCTTTCATCTCTCTCTATCTCTCTCACCTCTCTCCTTCCCTCTCTACGTCTCTTTATCTCCCTCCTTTCCTCTCTCTCTCTCTCTATCTCTCTCACCTCTCCTCCTCTCTACTTCTATCTATCTCACCTCTCTCTCTCCCTCCCCCATATTTCACTCTCACCTCTCTCTCCTTCCCTCTCTACTTTTTTCTATCTCACCTCTCTCTCTATCCCTCCTCTCCCTCTCTCTCTCTCCTTCCCTATCTACTTTCCTCTCTCCATCTCTACATCTACCTCCCTCCCCTCTCTCTCAATCTCCCCACCTTCCTCATTCCCTCTCAATTTCTCTCTATATCACCTATCTCTCCCCCTGCCTCCCCCATCTCTCTCTATTCTTCCCTTTCTACTCTCTATCTCACCATTCTCTCTTACTTTTTGTCTATCCATCCTCTACTTCTCTGTATCTACCCCCTCTCTCTTTGTATCTCCCTCCCTTCCCCTCTCTCTCCCTCTATTCCTCCTTCCCTCACTCTCTACGTCTCTCTATTCTCCTTCCCTCTCTCAGAGAAAGAGGGGGGAGGGACGGAGAGAGGGTGAGGGAGCGAGTAGGTAGAGAGATGGAGAGAAGATAGAAAGAAGGGAGAGGTAGAGAGAGAGGGGGTAGGTAGAGGGAGGGAGATAAGAGATAGAAAATAGAACAAGGGAGTGAGGGAGATAGAGAGAGAGGGAGGGAGGGAGAAGTAGGTAGGGAGATGGAGAGGAGAGGTAGAAAGAAGGGGAAGGGAGAGGTAGAGAGAGTAGGTAGAGAGATGGATAGAAAAGATAGAAAGAAGGGAGAGGTAGAGAGAGAGGGGGTAGGTAGAGGGAGGGAGAGAAGAGATAGAAAATAGAACAAGGGAGTGAGGGAGATAGAGAGAGAGGGAGGGAGGGAGAAGTAGGTAGGGAGATGGAGAGGAGAGGTAGAAAGAAGGGGAAGGGAGAGGTAGAGAGAGGGGTATGTAGACGGAGGGAGAGGAGAGATAGAGATAAGTAGAGAGGGAAGGAGGGAGGGAGGGAGAGGTAGGGAGGAAGACAAAGGTGTGTGAGAGAGAGAGCAACAAAGTGAGAGAGGTAGGTAGAGAGAGAACAAACACATATACGTTATATCACTCAACCATGATGAATGAACAAACACACAAGAAACACAAAAGGAGTTTGATGCAACCTTTGAATAAAATCCATAAAACTTAGTGACATATTTTAATAAACTTTACATCCATTATATTAATGATTGTAGAATAATAGTTATTTATTACTTCCTTCATCCTCTTCTAATTACTCTTTCCTTTATACTATAATAATCATGCATAGCATTGTTGTAGCTAATATACTTTTTAAAAGTACCCATAATTTTTATATATCTAAATTTAAATAAGTGAAAAATTATGAAAATATACACAATAAGAATATATAATTTTAAGTTAGTTGTTGTCTTATCCCCTAGCTCTCCTAATCTTCTAGACTAAACTCTAAAAAAATACATACCATGTACAAATAAGATAAACTAAAATAAATAAATAAAATAGTTGCAATCATTTATTTTACAATAAACAAATTGCTTTAATTGACTTATAAAACATATATTTGATAACATAACAACTTAGTATCTTTTAAAAATATAAAACTTAAAATTCACAAGAGATTAAACTTAAAAAACCATATAAAGGACAAAGAGACCTCTTCAAGAATGTCTATGACCATCCTTGAGAGTTTGGAGGGATATTTCTATCCCTCATAAAAAAAAATGTCTTTTATTAATTATATTTCTTGAGCAATGTTTACAAGGAACTTAAGTTTTCCTTGAACCTTTTGTTCAAGTTTTCAATACTACACAAAACTGACCAATGTTTACAATGAACTTAAGTTTTCCTTGAACCTTTTGTTCAAGTTTTCAATACTACACAAAACCATTTCTAGCTTAGATATTGACATATTTTAATTAAAATAAACTTACTAAGTGTAAATTTATTCCATATGCTTTGAATGAACCCTGCATATTGTACATTTCACACTTTTTCTCAGAAAACTTCAACATTAAAATCAATCAAATGGTACATTTACTATTTATATTCTTTTAGTAAATTAAGATTGACAAACATATACCTCAAAGAAAATAAAATAGCATCACGAGAACATTTTACACTTAATAAAACTTCAATATCAAAACCATCAAATGATGTGAAAATAATAAAACCTTAAATGTGCAAACTTTAGATGCATTCATTCATAAACTAACAAATAATACTTGCTAACAAATCTAAACTTACTATAAATTCATCCAGATTGAAAACAAATGTTATCATATGAATTGATCACTTTATTTAGAGAGAGGAGAAAAAAATGAACATTCTATGACCTTAGTGATTTTGAAACACTTGGATAGATTGTTGTATCTTTCATGGGATGATCCCATCTTTTTTGAATTTGAAGCTATACTGCTTCAGTTTTTTCAAGGGACCACGATGCTAGATTAATGGCATCCTAATTTTGAATTGACTTGAAGTGGATATGGTGTAATACAATTTGCCGAAATTATTGCATTGGTAAGTATGCTGCAAAATTATAGTTAGCTAATTGTGGACTAGCAAATGATGACACTTGCAAGTGGACTGTTAAAATTCTGATATGCTTTTCCTCTTTCATGCTTGGATTGACGATCCAAATCACAGGAGATGTGAATCTAGATGTGTTATATCCATAGAAACAATATTAATAATAAATCAAACTTAAAGACGCCTATAAGTTTGTATGTTATGTACATGGCATATTCTTGAGGGATATTTATTTATTTGTTGTTATTTGTCTTCCACACTCTGTCTAAACTATTTTATGTTTATTCCATGAAATCTATGAAAGCTAAAGAATCATGATGGAAGTTAAAATGTCTGATTCTTCACCTTTATCGATTAAGGTCAAAATGTTACACTATTGGAACTCGGTGGTGTCATGGGTTATGAGCGAATCTCTTAGTGTTTTGTTTTGCAAGTGCCTGGAACCCCAGTTAAGTAGACCACATAATGGCACTAAAAAATGTGTGGCATTCGGTGGAAATGTATTAATAATCTTGGAGAGACCGTAGTCCTCAGGTTAGTGTCCTAGGATATTAGAATGGTCTTAGTGTTTGAATTATCCACCTTCAAAAGAAATAGTTTCAATTATGTTAATAATCCTAGGAAGCGTGGAAATACTTAGACTTAGTAGCAATCAAATTTTCTCATTTATCATATTTTCAGTGTCAACAATTCTAGGATTGATCATCTTGTTTTACCTGAAATCATATCAATCAGTATCTTTGCACTTTTGACAAGCTTCGTGGAAATTGATTTAGTGCTGAAATCATATCAGTCAGTATCTTACCCACTGTTTAGAAATAAGGGATGAGTAGTCAGGAAAACCTTGTTCATATATGATTAGTAGTCAGGACAAATATTATATAACAAGACACCACTGTAACTCAACTCTTGTAGCTGTTATGGTTTCATCCCCTTCTTATGTGTTGGACGGTTTTGGATTTATTGATTAGCATCCATGTCCATATAGTAAAAGCCATAGTCCTTTCCTTCATTCCATGCTACTACTTTTCTTCTTTAGTGTACCCTGTTACTCCCAAATGACTTGCACAAACACTCTTTTTTTGGGGGACTTTTGCTTTAAACCATAGAGATGCATAGTATGAGATGATGTAAATGTAAGGTCTATTTGTAGTTCCAAAATGGATTGTAAACCAAAAAATATGCAAAAAACCTTTCAATACTCTTTCACAACCAAGACACCACTTCTCAACATAAAACATAGAGATGCATAGTATGAGATGATGTAAAAGCTATCATTAAACCATATGGAGAAATTCTAGCTGAAGAATATATTGATGAAGACTTTAGCAAGCGATTATTCTAAGTACTCTGAATATGGTGATAGTTACGAAAGTGGTTCCAATGATGAACAAGAAGAGCTTGACAAAGTTAGAAAACAATATCAGACAACATGAACTTCTTGTAGACGGTAATTAGAGGATGGAAAAGTTTTAAGATGTTGGTATACCAATCATATAGGATAGTACTTGTGATCCAATATGTCAAACTTAGGATCATGCTTGTATTTCAAAAGACAGTATAGTGAATACAAAGGAAATATAAATCATTATGCAAGAAATATAACCATTCCTCTACATTACAAAGGGAAAATTTAGTAGATAGCAGTCTAGTCTAGACATCTTGCATATATATTTAATAATTGGCACCATATCTTGATGTTGATATACAGGTGATGATGAAACATGATCTTGGTTGTGTTTTAAATAATAGGGGATGTGTGTGCAAATCATTGGGTAAATGGCACCCAATATAGCTTACAGCTTGTGATGTTCGTATAGATACTGATGTTAATGAAGATTGTGCAATTTTAGGAGAGCTCATTTTATACCCTTATTGGATCTCCTTGTCAGCTAATTGTTCATAGTGATTAGTTGTGAAATATTGCTGAAGAGATGGGTAGAGCACTGTGCTATGACAAAGCCATCATGAAGAAAGGGCCATGGTCTCCTAAAGAAGACTCTAAACTCACGGCTTGTATAGAGCTTCCTCAGAAAAGTGGTACATAGTGCAGTATATACAAGAAATCAAATTAGGCAGAATGTACTTATGTTGCTTTCTGTAAGCAATCCCAGAGTTTTAACTTTGTTGAATTTGGTTTGTGATATAAAAAAAAAAAATTTATATAATAATATTAATTATTAAGCATACATTCACGTACACTACTTGAGGTTCCATAGACGACTTTAGTATTTAGCGTTGCACATATTTAATTAACATAAACATTAAAAGTAAACATTGCATATCATTTGAAATTCCATTCAAGATAGTTTAAAGTACAAATATGATTTCTTACATTGCATTTGAATAACTTTACAATACTCATTCATCTGATGAGGTAGATCAATAATAGTTACAATTACATTTTACAAATGTTCACCTCATAAACAATTGAGGGATGTTACAATACAAGATTTAAATAATGCAATAAAGAAGTACATATGTATCCAAGTACGAAGCTCTCCATCCATGAAGCTCGTTGCCATGTTCATAAATTGGGGACCCAACGGAGTAAGGTGCACGTTCCACTCCAACCATGTGGTACCCGTGGTTCACCCCTTGTGCTAGGAATAGTAATATGGTTACCTAGACATAACCTATTAACCCTAGACACAAGTACATTCTAACTGATGGTTACATTGCTTCCAGGATTTTAGACAATCGAATGTACTAAGTACACAAGGTTAACTGTTATTTTAGGTGGAGTTTCATCACAATGTTGCAAAGGTTACCCTAATGTTTCTTCCTAGGTTCTAGCCCTCAACTAGGGTTACCCTGGTAACCTCTTACGAAACCCGGCCCCGTTTGCATACTATTGCGGAATTGAATATCTTTTAAGGTAACAAGATATCAATTTGCCATTTCAGGCATTCTCATCTTATACTCAAGACTGAACTAGCTCAAGAGTCCATAAGTGAGGCATATTAATCTTATTAAGGATTTTAATTCTAACTATTGTGTTGTTTAGTTATCACTGACTTACTAACTCTTTGTAAGTTACCCTGACACCACTTTGTGTGTCGACCCTCACACAGAGCCACTCCCCTAAACATAACAAAGGTATACTAAGTTTCCCTCACTAAGGTTTACAAGGTGCACAAAATTCAATCACATAATAACAAATGACACACAACGGTCATTAAAACTTTTATTCATAAACCAGGTAACAATACACCATATTCTAACACGTGCACAACCCAAGTCAGCTCAAGAAATACATATGAACAATAACATCACCCTTTCTATACAAATCGTTCTGGAAGACTTATACATCTAAGACTTTCCCAATTTTCCCAATAAGATACATGATTAAAAGCAAATTGAAAAATAAATGCCTACTATTCGAATTTACTAAATCCAGTCATTCAATAAGATTTTTCAAGAAATTTAAAAACAACATGATTGTAATTATTTTCTCATATAACCAAAAGAAAATACATCAAATTTATTCTAATTTTCATTTTCCTCAATTTCACATAAAAATGAAAATTAAATTTTTCTCTTCCAATCTATTATTGTGTTTGAAACTAATTGATCTTATATTTTCAAATATCTATTAAATAATTCCTTATTTAAATACAAAGGTATCTTTTTTAACATTATAAATATACATTAATTTTAAAAAAACATATATACATACATACATACATACATACATACATACATACATACATACATACATACATACATACAAACATATTACAAATTAACCATAAGCAAATTCGAAATGAACAGAGATTTTATAAAGTTATTTTTTTTGCAAGGAAAACCTTTATGCAGGGTATGTCGACTATGCACACAGCCGGCCATGAAAGGCCGCGGCTGTGTGAGCAGCCTAAGCACTGCCTACGCGGGCAGCACTAGCTGCCTCCACAGCTGTCGCCCTTCATGGGCGGCTGTGGGGGTAGCCCTACGCCCCTAGCCATCAATCTATAACAGTTTATACAAATTCAAAACTTCATAAAAGATTTAAACTCTATTTTTTTAATTTCTGACTACGGATTGAATTTCGTCTTTCAAAAATATCAAACCCTAACTCACCCGTACGATGATTTAAATTACATAATCATATAATTAAAAATAAGTTTCTTTCACAATCTAATTTATATATAAGATAAAATATATGTATAAATACATATATATTTTATATATATGTTTATACAAATTAACAGGGTTTTCATACAGATAATTTTTAGAAAACTCTACAGAGGTTTATTTGAAATAAATATTCAATGGGGTTTCAAAGGGAAATAGGGGAAACTGCAAAATTTTCAACAGTACGCATAAAATTTTTCCCAAATGAATTCTAATTTTTAATTCCAGAAATATAAATTTCATTTTCCCATATATATATAATTTCCCTTCACTCAAATGTATTTTTCCAGAAAGAGAAATCTATAGAAGTTTTTTTAAGAATTCAATAAATCCTTACAGAGAATAAACAGTAAATGATTTTTCCCGTGAAATACAAAAAATTTAACAACAAGTAACTTTCTTTTCTCAGACATTCCTTTTCAAAAACAAATAAATTAATACACAAAGGGAAATACCGTTTCTCTGCTTTAGAAGTTGATCTTGAAACCTCTTTTGCCTAAGCTTTCCAAAACTTTTCCGTACACCCAAATCCCTAATACCCAAAATAGAGAACTTCCACAAATATACAATAGTACCAAAAGCATAAACAAAAATTTTACAGAGCACTAATATTTTTTTTCGTGAAGAATAGAATAATCCTCTGTATTTTCCCAAATCCCAAATAACCTCCGAGAAATTCCTCAACCAAAAGCAATAAATTTAACTGGCACACTTGTCGAGAAGAAGAAAATATCTTCAACAACTTCTCGGCAATCTTTCAAGATTTGCATGCATTTAATTTATTTAAAATTTTCCAATTTTCAAAAATACAAAATTTATTTACAATTAAAAATGCCATTTCCCAAATAATATTTAATTTCAAATTTAAATTTATTCACACACATTTAAAACAATTTTAATTTAATCAATTAATTTATTTAATTAAATGAATTTAATCTCTATGATCAAATTATTTAACCAAACAAACTAATTAATTAATTAAATAACATGTAAAACTTATTTCTTTAACATTTAAAAATTAATTTAAATAACAGTAAATTAAAGAATACTAACTACCATTAAAATTGAAATTTTTTTCCTTTCAAGCAATTGATCCAATCAGGAACAAACAAGACCATCTATGACTCCAAACTAAAACTGACAATGTACTGTGACTGGGTTAAAGACTAGACTAGGATGAACCATGTTACTACCTCCCAATCAACATATCCGTTGAGTCTTGACACACTCAAACCTGAGTAACTAGGTGGAGTCGGTGTCATGTACCTACAATCCTACAACCAAACAAATAGCATGCATATACATATAATCCATTGTACAAACACACCGTGCAGAGAAAATCACGGACATCATAGGGCACTCGCAAGCGAGTGATGCAATTATGTTCTCCACACCAATACACATCACATCAGACTGACAACTTAAATAACAGTTAGTCCATCATAAACATACATATAGCAATAATCAACTGAAGGAAAACATCTATGCTATATCAAAGCATGTCAGAAATCAATTATCACCATATAATGTATCATCATGTCACAAAGTGAATCCATTGTGCTCAAACTCAATGATCAAAATATCCAAACCAAAGTACCAAAATCTAATAGTATGAAAACATGCAACAAAAACATATAAGCACAAATGAAGGGGTACTACATCGAGAATGCTTGGTTTTAACTTTGTTTGTTATTTAGGGTTTTGGATGCCCTAAATAACAAACAATATACCAGCTATATTGAAGACAAAAGCATCTACAATTTTCTGCTTCTATCATTTTTCCCCTTCATAAAGTAAGAATGTTTTGGAGGGTTTGTTGTAGTGATATCTATGGTCAGTGACTCAGGCTTGATTACAACTACTGGAATACAAAATTGAAAAATAATATAATAATGCTAAAGCTAAATAAATTAGGGTAGAGCACTTTTCTTTTTAATTATCTTTTTCAATAGTAATAATTTTTCATTCCAGTAAGACAAGAAAAAAAGGAGAATATGTAAAAAAGAATTACCTGGAAGAAGAATCCACCTCCATCAACTATCAATTCCTCTGCTATGCCTCTTCCTCTGTCCTACCTCTACCTCTGCCTCTACTATGGAAGTATAATCAAGAAAAAAGAAAACAAGAAAACAAATCACAGATAAAAAAGATAGACTAAACATATCAGTGTGCACACTATACAAAACCCTAAAAATGAGAAATCCTAAACTACATTCGACATTGACAAAGAAAAAACAAGAAAATAGAGGAAGGAAAAAAAATTCAAAAAAAACACGCTGCAAATGAAATATAAAGAAGAATTATATATATGTTTCAAATTTCTTCCTGTTACATGGTAGCCTTCTATTCATAGAATTCACATTTTTTTCAAAGTTTTCACTTTAAAACCTAAAGAGGCGGCTTTTTTCCTTAAATATTTAGTTTTCTTTATTCGTATACATTTTACCTTTAGTAAGTTTTTTTTTTTTTGGTTATATAAGGTTTTAAAGATTTAAATTAATTTTCTTTTAATATTAAATTTATAGTTTATTAAAAATATTTATTAAAGATTATTGAAAGATTTATTAATTTAATGTTATTTATTAGTTTTTCAAAATTTGTGTTATAAATCTCATTTTTCATTTTTTAATATTAAAATTTTAATGTTTAATTTGTATTAATATTAATCAAATTTTTCTACATAATTTATATGGAATTTAATAAGGTAAAATCAAATCCACTTTATCTACATATAGGTATGCTTTTATCTATTGTCTTTAACATAATTCTTCATCATTAACTTGACCCAACAAAGGATTGACCAAGGATAACATGTTTCTTATTGATTAAACGACTCTCTAAAGGTGTTCATAGACACCACCTTGATCACATTTAGCTATTAAAGGAGCAAAGACAATAATAGCTCTACTAAATAAACACTTTGTCAAATCACTAGGACATGGGGTATTGTTTAGTTTCATGCATCAAATTAAATGTGTGGATCAAGATTGAAGCCAAGCGATGCAAGATTGAACTACACAAAATCCAGAGACTACATAGAATTTGATACATTAAACTAACTAAGGGAAATCAATTTATTCACTATGACTTGAATGAGAATTTTGCATGACATTAGTGACATTATTCCATCATTAGTCTAGACCTAAGTACCCTATCCTCTCATTTAAATATCTCATTTATTACTATTTGTTTACTAACCCAACTAATTTAATCCAAGTTAATTTTTGCTTATTGATTGCATTTATTTCATTTGCCTAGATTATTTATGTTTAAAGATAATTATTTATTTTATTTTTTGTCAACCCGATTTTTTTTATATAAAACCTTCTTAAGGTTTGACCTTACAATTCTACCACAAGTTCTCCTAGGGTTTTCATATATAATTTACCATTTAATTTTAGATTTCTTAGGGTGTGCATCAACTTTTCTTTGCATATGTTTATCATATTTTTATTAAGGTTTTATTATACATAATGCAAAATAACTTTGATCCTGCCCACCTACCACTAGATAATTCATTGTAATGGCTACTCTTAAATTGAACATTCTTGGTTTATATCAATGCATATGTTTCTAATTTTGATATTTTATTATCTTATTAACACATGATCCTTCGATCCTTGAGACTCTAGTGATATTTTATGTTATCTATTTCAAGATTAAAATTTTCTATGGAGTTGTTATTTTATCATGTATTAGAATTTTTCTACTTCATTGAGTTGACTGGTTCTTATATTTTTTATACATAATTCACTTGTCTGCAAGTCTTATATTGAACATATTTATCCTATGGCTTCTAATAATGATAAGCATATACAAGTAGTGAGGATATACCATGTGTTAATGACACAACTAGTGTGATAACATGATGGTAAATTATATTTCTTCACATATACATACAATGTTAATACCTTTTGATGATGTTTATCTAATATGTCATGATATCCATATGTCCATAAATTCATGCCCTTTACTTAATTACCTTCTTTCATACATGATGATATCCTTGATTATTTTTGTGCATTTCATGTTGATCCTATGGATGTTCATGATAGTCTTTCACATAGTGACACCTTTCATGATGATATCATGCATATTGATGTTAGTACATTAGCTTCTCATATATCTCATATTGATATTGCATTACCTTGTCATTCAATAAATAATGACATTGTGGTTCTTTATGAGGAGTTTTTACATGGTGCTTATGATGGTGCTACAAATTATTCCTTATATATTAAATCATTCGTTGTTGATAATTATAAGTATGTAGATGATGATATTTTATTTATTAGCATATTCATACTTCAAATAAATGCTATATCTTTGCAAAGGGTTGACCCATTGTGAGATTGGATTATGAGGTTGGTTGAGATGAATCTTGGAATTGATGTTGACCTCAAGTGTGAACTTGTTATGGTCATGGTGGAAGAGGTGATATTGGATATTTTAAATGGACTAGGAATGGAGATAGAGATGACTCATCTATATGGGTAGTTATGTGTTATGTTCCAAGTAGGATTTTTACTGTGGATGTTGTATGACTAGTGGACATGAGGTTTTGAACCTCATAAGGAATGGAAGTTGACACTTTAGGTGGTACAAACCCCTAATATTAGGGATTACCTCTAATGGCTAGGGGTTGTTTCCCTTTAGTAGGAGTGATAGGGTCTTCATGAGGATCAATGTGGTCATGTGTGGGATGAATAAATTAATGGGTAGGATCAAGATGAAATATGTGATCAAGATTGGAGAGGTCATAACTAGGGGGATTGTAAGGTTATCATAGTCCCAAGAAGACTTTAATTTTTTTGTGAACCGAATAGGTCTAGTTTATATAATACCAACCAATGAAACATTTACTTAGAATAACATGTAGAAGGGATTTAAAAATATTACAAAAATATTGGACCGCTTCCTTCTCATGTCTCATTGGGTTCACTCATCCATTCTTTTCATTTCTAACATATGTCATGCATCTTTGTTGGACAATTTCCCATGTCTCTAGAACTAACAGAAGAAACATCAAAATCCATGGAGTCAATTCCACTTTAAAAAAATGTGGTTGTGTCTGAGGGAAATTTGTGAGCTACTCAGAAATTGGTGGATGGAACTCACAGTCATGAAAGGCTAAAAAATGTTTGTATTCACTAAAAAATTACAATTCATCAAAGGAAAACTAAAGCTATGAATAAAAAAACTTTTAAAAACATTTTTCAAGAGGAAGAAATAATAAAAGGTGAGTTAGAAGAAATGAACCATAAAGTCATAAAAAAATGGAATGTTTCAAGAAGATTACGCCAAAGAAAAATCCTTACTAATGGAATACAATGAAATTATAGCAAGAGAAGAATGATACTAGCAATCTAAATCTAGAGAAACATGGTTATTTGAAGGTGACTTGAACACAAAAAATTTCCATAATTGAACAAAGATGAAGAGAGTATTTAATAGGATATATCACAAATAAAGAACAATGAAGGAAATATATTAACAGATATAAAAGAAATACAAAATGAAGGCATTTGATACTTTCATAATTTACTAATAGGACAAGAAGAATTTGAACCCATCCAAGATAGCTTCATAAATTATATACTGACCAAGGTACACGATAGGGAAAATGATATCCTGATGGCACCTGTTGAAGAAGATGAGCTAAAAGATCCTCTATTCCAACTACATTCAGACAAAACTCTAGAACTCGACGATTTTTTGGTCATTATGTTATTAAACATGTTGGAGATTCATGAAGAAAGACATTTGTGAGGTGGTTGAAGAATTAAGAAAATCTAGAAAAAAATCTAAAGGATATAAACAACACCAATATTGCTTTAATCCCAAAGAAAGAGGAATGCAATTCCTTCATTAATTAGAGACCAATATCATTATGCAACACAATATAAAAGGTCACAATGAAGGTTACAACAAACAAACTTAAAATGATTCTTCCAACAATCATAACAATGGAATAAAGTGATTTTTTTCCAAGCAGAAATATCACTTTAGACACCCTAATTCTGACATCACACCTTTGGATTAATCTTGACCATCATTCCTATAATTAATTAAATATTATTATTTAATTAATTATTTTGTTACTAGCCCATACTTTATTAAATATTTTTATTATTTAATTACTTTAAGTATCTCATGTTCTTCTATAATTAATTAAATAGCATATTGTTTAATTAACTATTCCATCCCACCTTACAATTAATTAAATATCACATTGAATTAATTATCCTGTAGTCTCACACACATTAATTGAATATTGTACTATTTAATTAATTTAACATTTGTGCACATTCCTCCAAATATCCTAATCCTAGGTAAGTTAATCAACCTATGATTAATCAGCCTAACCCATACCCTAATCCTGATTAAGTTAATACATATATGATTGATTGAATTAATCCCTATCCTAATCATCATTAACATTTTTCCTAATTTGTGTAGCATTGTAAATTGTCACCCTTGATAATTTCACACTGTTTAGCTTCCCCTTAATTTATTGGACCTAATTTCCTAAAATATGCATTTCATATCCCATTTAAACATTACTGACAAATTGCAAGTGGAAAACCAATGCATTCATTTAATTTTTTTCCCTCGTCACCTTAATTCCCAAAAAATAGGTCTAGGACACTAACGCCTAGGACACCTATGTACCCTTATTTTGGATCCAAATTCAAATATGTCAAAGGTCATCTTTTAATAATTGAATTTCAAGTGTCTAGTGTCAACTATCAAGATTTAGTTTTTCTTAAATTAGAATAATTGCATATAAATACCTAGTTATTGCATCATTTCAAATCTAACAAGCAATTATGGGAAAAATTATTGTCAAGAGATGGGAAAAATTATTGTCAAGAAATTTATCAAGAAATTCAAGTGAAGAACTTTAGAGATTTATTGCAGCAATTCAATAGCCAAGCATCATGTCAAAGTGTGTGTGAGTTTGTTCATTCTTATGTTATCATATTGTTTGTGAAGAGTAACCCTTGTAGGTCTCCAAGAAAATCAAGCAAGAAACATTCAAGTCTTGAGGAGATTTTTATGGATTCAGTCCTTCAAGGAATAAATTAGAGGGTGGTGAGTTATAGTCTATTGTTGGTTTATCATTCCTTTTTATCATTTATCCCTATCCCTCAAAAAGATAGGTTTTATATCATTGACATTACCATTATGGAAGAGGAAACACTAACACGAGGTTTGGCTAAGGCAAGCCCTTAAATGGCACAATCCTTCCTCTCTCTTTGAATGTGTAGGTTTTAGGTTTGAAGAGGATTTGAGGAAGCTTTAAGATCAATTGTTCATTGTTGCAATCAAACCCTACACCTTGACAACTCACATAAACTCAATTATTTCAAAATTTGACAATGATCTAATAATACGGCAAGTGTAAAATAGAAGCTCTAATCTAGCACTTGAGGACTGTTAAACCATATCTAAATTCCCCCTACTTGAAGACACTACACCTTGGGTAACTTAGTCTAGCATTTTCAACTCCAAATTCATGTCATAGGTGCACAATGTCTTTCTCAGTCCATTTTTGTATTCTTATTTCCTCTGTTGTTTTCTAGATCTATTATTTTTGCATCAGAACAATCATTTTCATCATTAGATTAGTTGAATCATTTCATTTTATCCCTAAGGTCACTTTAGATTTGGTTAAGGACACCTATAGACTCACCTTTCAAGTTATACTTGTCAATCATATATCTTGTCTAAATCCATCAAACCCATAAAAAATATATCCACAACCATCATCCCCCCTCTCTTTTTAATGAAACAAGGAAAAGGTATCAAACCCTCCCTAAAAAGAGAAAGGTTTCCCTTTTCTCATCGTTTCAATTTTTAATTCTACCCATTTCTCCAAACTTATAGACAAGTGACAAGTACTGCATGCACAATTCACCATCAATATCCAACTCATCCTTTGACCTCTCCTCTTATTGGATGCTCAAACACATGTGAGATCCTCTTCCCCATAAGAGCCACCCTACACTTGTCATTTATCACCACTTGTCATATGGTCAAATCCTACCCATCCTACACCTTTCCTTATTTATTTCCACTTGGCACAATCATGCTCTTCCCAAGATATGCTCGTATATGTGTGAGCACAACTTTCCTTCCACATGTCATTTTATTTATCTTCCCAATGTATGCTCACACATGTGTGAGCACACCTTGCTCTCTTCCCCATGCCACATGTCATATTCATAAGCCTCCACCTTATGACACTTGTCACAAGACTGAGCCTTTGCAATATCATTCAATCTCAACCATCCATTTCACAAGAAGATCTTGACCCTCCTTTTCTCCATCCAAAAATCTATAAATTGAAGCCTATCCTTCCTATTTTCACAATAGCTCACTTGCTAACTAAATTATGTTGGAGTAACTATCAAGATCAATCCATGAATCAAAAGTTAAGAGAAAATAAACAAGTTCTTGGGTGTATACTTGAGCTCAAGCCATGGAGAAGGAGAATTGAAGGTATAAGGCTATTTTGAATACATTTTTTTTATGTTTTTATTGGTATTTCCTTCTAACCATTTTCCTTACCTTCAATCATTGATGAGATAGTAATAATACAAGAGGCAATACAAACTTGAGAGAAATGATCCTAAAATTCTTAACGTAAGTTAATCATATGATAAAGTTAGATGGTGGTTCCTTATGAAGATTATGAAAAAATTTGGGTTCAATAAAAAATGGTTACAATGGGTTTATGCTTACATTTCAACACCAAGATAGTCAATTTTTATCAATGGTTCACCATGTAGTTTTTTTGAAGGAGCAAAGGAAATAAGACAAGGGGATACCTTATCTCCCTTATTATTTGTAATAATGGAAGATGCACTCAACAAGGGAATATCCCAAAAATATGTAATTGGCCAATGGAATGGAATAACAATTATAGAAAATATAGCACCTTTGACACATTAGTTGTTTGTTGATGGCACCCTCCTATATGGATCATCAACACTCTAAGAAATGGAGGTAATAGAAAGAATGTTGGAAGTGTACACTAGATGCTTGAGACAAATTATTAATAGAGTTAAATAGTGCATATTGCTTCCAATAACTTACCTTGTTATTCCTCTATATGAAGGAACCACAAGAAAATTCCATTGCTCTGACATCAAATCAAAATACAACAAAAAAGAAAAAGCATGGTGGGGCAGATGGCTAAGTTTAGTGAGGAGAATAACAATGATAAAATTATCATAACAATAATTTTGAACTATATGTTGTCTTGTGTATGTACAATATCCAAAGTCAAAAGGGACATAAATAGAATACCATGACACTTTCTATGGGATGGATCAAATGATATAAGAAGAATCCCCCTAATCACATATGGTACAATTAGAAAAAGAAAAAAAGCTGGCAGTGTAGTGATGAAAGACATCCACAAATAGAATATGACATGAGGTGCAAAACTGATATGGAGGATGATAAAAAAATCCAGATGCATTATGGTGCCAAATACTACGAAAGAAATAATTTGACAAAAATTAATGACACCACATTGTGACTGTGACTAATCCACCACATGGTTTGCAATTATAGAATTTTATGATGAGTTATAGGAAAATTATGACTAATCATCTAACATGGAGGATAAAATCAAGATCCAAGTAATTATTTTGGTTCGATTCCTTTAACATCCACAAATTTATTTTTGAACTAGAAAAAACGGTATACAAGAAGCAATACATCTATCAAAGGAATGGTATGGTACAAAGGTGAGGGATCATTTATAAATTTGAAACATTAACGAACATCAAAATTTTCAATGGAAATTAATTGAATTCCTATTAGATCCATGCAGAGTGGTGGTATATGTAAGGAATTAGCATCAAGAATTTTATTCCTAACAAACAAGGATGATGAAATTTGATGGTGTGAGGCTAAATAAGGAGAATATTTTGTATTAGGTTATGAAATATGTAAAGCATGGAAGAAAATACAAAAGAGTGGCCAATAGACCCATGTTGGGGCACAAATCTGCTACCAAGGGTGAGGGCCTTTGCTTGGGCCACTTTACATCAAAGAATTTTAATAGGGGAATAATTACATAGGATTGGTTTTTTTTGTTAGAACAAATACCCAATGTGAACAAGAAATGAAGAAACCACACACCACATTCTCCTAGGATACGAAGTTTTAATGGAATGTATTAAAACTATCCTAAGGAAACTTGGATGGATTGGGCCTCTACCCTCGACAATTACATCACTTTTCTTGAGTTTCCCTAGAATGCATACTGAATCACTATGGGGAGGAGAGTGGAAATCTTCACCTACCATCATAATATGACAAATTTAAAAATAAAGAAACTAACATATCTTCACTAGTAAAGCAATAAACTTTAAATCACTTATTAATAAGACCGAGTTGGGTATCTGCAAGTTTCAAAATATGAGAGCATGGAAGAAGTGGTAGTTCACATGCTAGGATAACGACATCCTTTCCACTTGAAATCAATTGAAAGTTACAAATCTATGCCTCATTGTTACTTAACCCACTTATATTTCATGTCTACCCATTTTTCTTATGGGTATGTCTTATTTCCTTCTACCCTAAGTTTTTAAAATTTGGTTCGAGCAATCTAATTCTAATTTTTCTTGTTCTTATGTTCTATTAATGTAGTGAAAGCATTATCCAACTGTCAACACCAAAGATCCAAATCAAAATTTCCTTGTCCTTCTAATAGAATTTCCATTGATGAATATCCCATATTAATTTTGTTCACTTGTGTCATTGCCATGAAATCCTTTACACATCTACCCTTATGATTTTGACAAATTATTAAAGATATTTTTTTATGGTGCCTCACATGGGAACCCAAGAGCGTCTAGAGGTGGTTTTATAATACATAATAGAATAGGTCAATTATGTTGAACTGGAGCGATCAAATTGGAGAATGAAACAATAACAATGCTCAATTTGAAGCACTAAAAGAAGGCCTCAAAATTTTCTTAGACAAAAAGCTCAAACATCTCAACATAGAAGGGGATTCTTGTTGCATCTCAGAATTTGATGTTGCTTGCATTTACTTTATGTGGAACTAATTATGGATTATTGTGTGTGGTATAATAAATACTATGATATTTAGAAAGATGAAATAAGTAATTTTTTATTTTATTTTGAAATGATGCAATATAGAGAATTTTTTTGATTAGAGGTAAAATACTGGTTTTGATGGGGCCCAAAACCCAATACAAAGAAAGGAAGGTTGTAATTAAGATACATCATAAACCATCAGCAGCCCCACAACAACCACAAAAGATAAGCAAGACTACATATGCTGCAACTTACAAACAAGCAAGGGCCTGAGACCCTTAAACATCCTGATTTTAACCGGGACCAAAAACCCTTGAGATATACATAAAACCTACCTGCATCCATCAGGCATCAACAAACCAACCACTCATGGAAAACACCACTTAGCCAAAAAAGATAAACTGCATAATGGAGTAAGACATTATCAGGCCCCTAATAAAAAACTTGAGCAAATCCAAACACCCCACCTCAATAGGGGAGATGAAGAGCACAACAAACCACTAGGAACAAAGCAGCTTCTCGAATCAGTAATGCAATTCTAAATAAAACCACCCATCTTGTAGCACAACAAGAAAGGCCAACGAGTCCAAAACATCCAAGGATAGCTCCAACAACACCAACTTCTTAGAAAAATTTAGGCCCCAGGTGTGAGAATCCCAATCCAAATACCTGCAAAACAAAGAGAACAAACACCTTAAGTTAGATATTGCAAGCATGAACAAGGATTCCCCATGAAATCCATTTACAAACTTCAAATTAAGAAAAAAATCAATAAAGAATACAATGAAACAAGAAAATATAAATTCAATCCTAATTAGAATAGCAAACACATGATCCCATGGGGGAATTGGTGCCAATTTGATATGAAAATTGGCCATTTCCCAATTCCTAAGATGTAAGCTTGATATGTTGATGATGATTGATCCACTTTGTTGATGAAGGATGAGAGCTCCAAGCCAAAAATCTGCAAAAACCTAACTAAGAACTCAATGATGATGGATGGAAATGGCTAAATATTTTAGCATAATAACTTTACATAATTTGTGGATGATCAAATGAGGATATGAGCACTTTATTTATAGAATGCCAAGATGGATGAATGTCCAAATTTGAGCAATGTGGGACTAACATTCATCCAATGGCATGGTGCCACTTGTCAATCTATGAGTGGATGGAGGATGTGCAAGATTTGGGGATTGTGCCAATAAATGCATATTTTTGAATTTCAAATTTGTTGAAATGACTTGCAAGAGGGAAGGGAAAATGCAATAAATTCCACTTGGCTCAAGACAAAGGACATTAAGATGAAGTTATTGCCTTGTTGGATGTACATATTGACTTGGAATTTTTGAATTCAAATTTGGAGAATATTCCAAAAGATGCCTTGTGAGGAAAATGGAGATTTAATAAATGAATTAAATCTATTTTCATGTGCAACTTGCAAAATCTAGAGGATGTGACATGATTAGAATTAAATTAATCAAGGGTTAATTAATTTAATGGAGATTAGATGATGTGACCTATTTGACTCAAATTTATGGATTTATTTAAATCAAATAAGAGAGGAATATGATAAGAGAATAATTAAATAAGGATTTTGATTTATTTAATTAAAAGATATGGTGTTAGATTAAATCAAATAAGGTTTTAATTTATTTAATTTAATGGATAGACTTTAGAGATTTAATCAAATAAAATTAATTATTTAATTAAATAGGGATAATTAGATCAGAAGGATTGATTTAATTAACAAAAGAGGTGACTTAATTAGATAAAATGGTTTATTTAATTAAGAGAGAAATTGATGAATTTAATCAAATAAGGAGATTTGATTAAATGGTTAGACCGAGGGATGATTCAGGATGAAACGATGTTAGTAGTCGGGATCAAGTGCATAATGTCAATCGGTATATTTTACGTGTCTACATTTTGCCCCTCTTTGAAGCAATGCAATTGTTGCGTTGGTTCAAAGAATAAACGATCTCGATCAAAGCCAAAAAATTTGTTAGTTAAAAACTTGTCCCCACTGCTGCCTGGCGAGAGAAAACATGCCATTATAATGCCCCCTCGAGAGATTGGACGTAATTTTTGGTGATCTCAAAAAAGAGGACAAAGTACCGATAGGTCCGAAAAGGCTCCAGAAAAAGCCTCAATCGACAAAAATAGCTTCGGGGCCCAAAACCCTAGCAACACAGCCAATTAGGGTGAAAAAACCCTAATTTTAGGCTTAAAAGGGGCTCGAGGGGTCACTTTCAAGTCATTTTCATACACTTCCAATAGTAACCTTGAGATTTGAGCTCTGACCTCCTAACGATATGGCGCAACGATAGCTTCTCCTGCACATTTCTGATTGAGTTCGGACATACCAGTGGCCACCTAGCATCAGGACACCAGTAAGTGACCCTTACCTAAGCTTCGTTTTTCATTTATTGCCTTCATTTAATGCTTTTAAAGGTTAGTCTGTCTGCAGCAGTGCTATATAGTGCCGCTCAAAATCAAACTGCGCTGCGTGGTGTGATATTGCACCACGGTGGTGCAGTTTGGAGTTTGAAAACTCTAACACTGAGCTCGGGGCTAGCGGGGCACTTTGCAAAGTGCAACGCGGTGGTCTTGTGTCTTCCCAAAGTGCACCACTAGAAGAGGAAGAACACCGCGGTGGTTCATTTTCGGTGTTTTATGCCCTAGCGTCAGAGTTTGATTAGAAATCAAATTATGACACCTTCATGAATTGCACCACTAGAAAGGTTCTTGGAACGTCTGGCAAAGAATTTTTCAAAAATTTTAACATGGTGACCTTCCTTGATGTAGGATGCAGCGAGGGAGCTCTACTCTTGAGAGCACAGGTCGCGGGACTTGTCTGGATTTTTGCAGGACCTGAGTGATAGGGACCAGGATCGACTCTAGATTGTGGGATTATGGTACATTGCCTACGTAGCACCCATTCACACTCACCTAGGGATGTTGTCAGCGTTGGCTGAGAGATGGTACAATGAGACCTCTTCATTTCATCTTCCCACTGGCGAGGCCACCATCACCTTAGAGGACGTTTGGCTTATTTTGTGATTGTCGATTCACGGTTGACTGGTCATTTTTGACATGGATGAGGGGCGCGAGGCCTACAATAGAGTCCTTGCCACATAGGACATCATTTTTTGCGAGGGGCAGATAAAGCTCAAGCGGCATAGGATCCTGGCACCTCCATTCCGCTAGGTGATTGCATCCATCATTTTGAGTCTCACCCCTAACAGATGAGGCCAATACTTTAGTCCCGGCTGGGGATATTGCTGGGAGCGGATGGTTCGAGACAGTTCGGTTCATTTTGCATGGGGACCTGTGCTTCTCGCATCCTTTTACATAGATCTGTACAAGTATGTGTACATGCACGAACGAGCACTAGGAGCAGGGGTGACTCTTCTTCACGTCTGGGCATGGGAGCACATTGTTGTGCTATGTCCACACATTGTTTCAGTTCCAATGTTACCAGACAATCCCCTCATGTGGTGATACAGAGGCAGTGTGTCCTTTACACACACCGGTGAGAATGGGATCCCCTACTGGAGGAGGGTTCTTGATGAGATGTAGGTTTTCACCTAGCGACCATACCTTGGTTGGCCTGGATGGGCCAACGATGCTGATCAGTTGTTTTATTGCCGCTAGGACCAGTTCATGCAAGGGTGAGAGTACACCATGATTGAGAGGTACTTTCCTAGGCATGTGGAACATTAGTTTGGGGAGCCCCAGGATCGCCCTGATGATGATTACGTAGTCATCTTCGCCTGCACCATGACACAGGTTTCATGGGGGCAGTATATTCCTGCTTCGAAGGCAGTGGATAGCTTCAAGCAGTTGGTAGCTTGACCATGGGCTTATGATCAGGGGCATGTAGATCCAAGCACTACACAGGCCTACAAGGATTGGTTCTGACATCCACTTCGATTGACCATTCCAAGAGTAGTCCCAAATCTGCGGAGAGTTAAAGGTAGAGGGGGAGGATGAGGATGGAGGGCTGATGTTTGATAGGATCAGCCAATTGTGCTGCTAATTCAGCCAGGGCAAGGCGATGTTTCGATGCCAGACTAGTAGCAGGTGCCACCAGGTGTACCACTATAGGGCGAGGATCAGCCTCAGGTACAACCCTAGGTACATCCAGTAGGATAGATGGATCCTCAGGATGTGTTGATTGCATAGTTACAGGCCCAGGTACAGACTGTGACAGCTAAGAGAGATTAGGCTAGGGTCAAGAGAGAGTAGCTCAGGGCTGAGAGGGATCAGGCCATATAGCAAAGACAGGTTGCAGAGCTATAGGCAGCCATAGAGCTAGGCAGGAGACAATAACTAGAGAGCATGGCAGCCTCCTCCTCCCAAGGTATAGTGTATGTACGGTATTATAGGGATGTCATCCGAGAGGCCGAGTACTACCAAAGACACTATCATGAGGCCATACCTAGAGGAGGACGGGTCCCAAAGTACTCAGAGAGGACTAGCTACAGACCAACAAAGGGTCACGGTGACAGAGGCGAGGGAAGTATACACGAAGATAGAGCTTGATTGAGATGCTATGATACTTTTGTGCTTTATGGGCTCCTTTTTGATAGCCCAATGGGCCTTTTGTACTAATTGACATACATGTACAGTGATCCGATTTATTATTGTACTATGATAGTTGTGTTTTTGATGATATATATATATGAGCTAATGATGATTTTGATGTGATGCGATGTGTACCCTTTATTTATGTGTATGTGGATTATTTTACTTCTATATGTTGTGCAATGATGTTTATGATGGTTATATGATGCTATATGATGCTATATGATGTATTTATGGATGTACTTATTTCAGATGATATATGCATTATGCAATGATTATGACTAATGGATCTATATTATGTTGACCCATGATATGCAGATGTATTTATGTGATGCGTAATGATGTTGTCTATATGATGATCTATTTTATGTTGATGCAAATGGTGATGTGATATGTGATATGAAATGTAATATGCAAAATGATATGGGAATGATTTATGGTGTATGTGTGAAATGATATGTGAATCCCATTTATACATGAAATGATTATGGATGGTTGTACGCTTTGTATGTGATGGACTATTTATGCTTATGTGGAATGATTTATGCAATGAATGATTTATGATGCTATTTATGAGATGACATGGATGATGTAATGTGAATGCAATGGTCATGATATGATGCAAATGAGATGGTTTATTTACGATGCTTAGAATAAAAAATATTATTATCCTAAACATATTAAATGATGTATGTAATGTATGTGATGCAATGATATGTTAGTGCAAAGTGGTATGATGATGTGTAATGTAATATGAATGTAATGTGGTGAGATGATGTTATGATGTTATGCAAGTATGTATGCAAATGAATTATTTATAATGGTTATATACCTATTGTTTATGATTATGCAGTGTGTGATATTGGTGAAATGATTATGAAATGCTTATGCAAATGTTATGCGATGATTTATGTGATAGATGTAATGTGATACAAGAAATGGATGCAATGTAATAAGAATGAATGTGCTTATCTATAAAAAAATGCTTATAATGACATGTTTATATGATGATGGAAATGCAATGCATATGTTCCCTATATGTTATGTTGATGCAATATGCTAATGATTTGTGGATGTAGGATCGATGACGATGGCAATGATGATGGTGATGATCAACTGCCATAGTACCTTGTTAGTGCGGTGAGCAAGAAGAGAAGAAGTCATTTCAACAAGACATAAGATGATGCAAATGCAAATGATGATGATGATGATTACTTGCTGAGGAATTGGGATTTTCAAAGATTTGATTTCCTTATGTTTGATAACACACGTGGTACGATGCATCAAGGTATAAAAAACTAGGATGGCGTGGTACCTGGTGTGGTGAACTTTGACTTGACAAGTAGATAGGAGTATCCTTGTTCACACCTGACATACGAAAACCTTGCTAGGATGCACTTTAGAAGTTTCAAACACCTCAGACCGAAAAATAGAAAGGTAAACCTTTCAATGCAATAGTCAACAAGTTGTCCAAGACCTCCTCTATTCATACCTAAAAAAGAAAGTATTCACCAAGGTTATATTACAAGCATGTCCAACAAGCATAGTAGACAAAAAGATAATGATTGTTGCCCCATTCCTATTTCTTTAAATCCTCTTGTTCGGATATCATCGAGAAGTCCTTGGAATGAGCGCAATAAGATAAGTCAAAAGATAAAGATAAAATAAACAAACAAGTTGATGCTCTTCAATACCACTAATGAAAAGGAAATGTTTTATAAGGATAAGAATCAAAACTATTGCCAAAAGATAATGCCCATTGTAGGAAGGATTCATCCTAGGACATGTTAGTGGATGGCAACATGTCATTTCGTTTATCCAAAGTTTTCTAAATGATGATTGATATGGGACCAATTTGGATGATGAGTTACTGATACAAAGAGATGACCAACCTACTTATGCACTGACTTAGACCTAAGACTTGACGTTTTGAGTTTTCACTTTCGCCCTGCTAGACTTGTTTCTGATTGTCTTACCAAAGATTGAGGATAGCGATCGTTTATTATGAATGGTGTTATTGTGGGTGCTAGTGAGATGAGATGGATGGATTTTTTCAAATATTTGGATGTTTTTGATATTTTGCAATGTTTTGAGGCTATTTTTGGTATTTTTTTTAGATTTTCAAATGTTTTGACATTTGAATTTTCCAATGTTTTGGAGGTTTCTAAGATTTTGAACAAGAGACTAATCTAAAGACCTATCCTAGGGGGCCTCAGGGGCTGATCAATAGATTAGCCTTGCCTACGTTATACACGCAAAAACCACATAGTTCGACTGACGACTTGACCAATTTACAGATGAAGATATATATGATGAAATGTAGTTTATTATGACAGACTCCTATAGGACTGACCTAAATGTCTTGGGGGATGATCAAAGATCAACCTTTCCTACGTTAAAGCTCAAAGACAATGTAGTTCGACAAGACAACATTGTTTTTTAATTTTTTGATGATTTTTTGATGTTTTTGGATTTTTTGATGTTTTGATGTTTTTGGATTTTCTGATTTGAGAATTTTAAGGATATACACGAATCCAATCCAATGAGAACATGCCCCTAGAGTGGTGTAATAGAATACTCTGATAAAGGCAGGACAAGCTGACCTTGAGGATGGGCCGAGTAGTACTAGGAGGTATCATGATACGAACACAGGACCAAGCTAGGGTGCAGATGCGAGTTGATGAGTGATGAATGCGATGGATGATGGAAGCACGATGGATGCAGAACAAGCCGTAAAGATCGTGGTAGATGGAAAGTGCTTATTTACACAAGGCACCTATTTGCTAGGTTTTCACCAAGGTACTTGCCCAAAGTGCCACCGAAGTGGTCTTCACTAGAGGACAATTTTTCTCTTTACTGTTTTCAATCTTTTTTCTATTTTTTTTTTTGGATTTTTTGCTTCTTCTTTTTTTTTGTCACCAAGATGCCTGTTTTCTAGGTTTTCTCTGAAGTAACCATTTTTTTAGGACATTTTTTGATTTTTTTGGATTTTTGGTTCTATACCTTGAAATATTTTAGGCATAATTTTTTTTGAGATGAGAGCTATTCATAGGCTCTTGCAGAGGTTCCCCTTTGGGTGTCGATAACTAATATGCCCCTGACTTATAACTTGCTATGATAAAAAATGGTCCCAACCAATTAGGTTCAAATTTTCCTTTGCTACTTAGGTTTGGGACATTCTTCTGGTTCTCCTTTAATACCAGTTCTCCGACTTGCAACGTCCTGCTTTTGATTTTCTTATTGTAGCTCCTTTTGAGTCTATTCTAATAGACTTGCAAATGATTCAAAGCATCTATTCGTCGCTCATCCAGTAGCTCCAGCTCATTCAATCTTGACACTCGATACTCTTCATCTATGATGAGGTTCTGTAGTGATATCTTGAGTGATGAGATCTCGATCTCAATGGGGAGTACTACTTCTGATCCATAGACCAGGGAGAAAGGGGTGGCGCCTGTGGGTGTGTGGATGCTGGTTTGATAGGCCTAGAGGGTGGGATTAAGCTACAGATGTCAGTCACGACCTACATCATTGACTATTTTCTTGAGGGTTTTCAGAATGGTTTTATTTGTAGCTTCTGCTTGGCCATTGCCTTGGGGATAGTATGGGGTGGAGAAGCGATGTTGGATTTTGAATTTTTTGCATAAGTCACGGACCTCCTAATTCTTGAATGGTGTCCCATTATCTAAGATAATGGCTTGTGGAACACCATATCAGCAAATGAGATAGTTCAGGATGAACTTAGAAATTTGCTTCCCAGTTATGTATGTCATGGGTATGGCCTCCACCCACTTAGTAAAGTACTCTATTGTGGTTATGATGAATTTGTGGCCATTAGATGAAGTGGGTGTTATTTTTCCAACAAGATCTAGTCCCCATTACAAAAAGGGCCATGGTGTGACGATAGGATGAAGCTCTTGAGCTAGAGCATGGATGAGGTCCCCATGCTGCTAACACTGTAGATACTTTCTGGCATGATCATGTGCTTCTCTTTCCATTGTGGGCCAATAATACCCCATCCTCAATAGTTTCTTGGATATGGTCATTCCACTCAAGTGTGAACCACATATACCGTTATGTACTTCAGTTAGAGTGGTTAATGCCTCCTTAGCTTTTACACAGCGTAGTAGGGTTCATTCTATGCTTCTACGATATAGGGTATCACCTAAGATGACAAATTTGGATGCCTTTTTAACAAAGGTTCATTTTAGGTTTGAGTGTAGGTCGGCGGGTATGACTCCTCTATGAAGGCATGTGTAAATGTTGTGATACCAAGGATCACCGAGACCAATGATCTCGCACACATATTCTGATTCTGGTACCTCAAATGCAGGTATGAGAAGCTGCTCAATCAAGAATTCATATTTTGGAACGTTGTGGGGGATGTCCAGCAAGGATCCAATTGTTGCCATGGCATCCGCTGCTCTGTTGTTGGTTCTAGGAATCTGCTTAAATGTTATTTCAATGAAGGATTCTTTGAGATTCTCCACCAATTTCTTGTATGGAGTGAGCTTGGCATCCTTGGTTTGGTATTCATCGTTCACTTGATTTATTATCAATTGGGAGTCTCCATATACTTTTAGAGCTATAATGTTCCACTGCACTGCTATTTTGAGACCTATAGTTAAAGCCTCATATTTTGCAATGTTATTGGTGTAGGGAAATGCCAGTTTGCATGACCTTGGTATGCAATCCCCTTGTGGGGTGATGAAGAAGACACCAACTCTTGATCCATGCTGCATGTATGATCCATTGAAGTATAGTTTCCAGTGGTCAACTATGTTGAGATTGAAAATAGATTCATCTGAAAACTCTGAGACAAGAGGTTTCTCAAAATATATTGGTGCTTCTGCAAGTTGGTCTGCGATGACTTGGCCTTTGATTACTTTCTGCTCCACATATTCAATGTCGTATTTTGACAATATCATCACCTGTTTTGTCATTCTTCATGTGAGCATTTCCTTTGATAGTAGATACTTGAGAGGGTCAATTTTGGCAATGAGTTTTATTTTATGTGCCAACATGTAATGTCTGAATTTTTGTGATGCAAACACTACTGCGAGGCATGCTTTTTCGATGAATGAATAGTTTAGCTCATGCCCAACCATTATTCTACTGATGTAATAGATAGCCCTTTTTGTTCCATTTTCGTCATGCTAAGCTAGAAGAGCTCCAAGGGCTACTGTCGTTGCTAACACGTATAGAATCAATGGTTTTCTTGGGATGGGTGGCATTAAGACTAGTGGTGTCAGTAGATATTCTTTGATTTTTTTGAATTCCTCTTCACACTTGCTATCCCATTTGTATGCTACTCCCTTGTGGAGTAGGTGATAGTATGGGTTCCGTTTGTTCGCCAATTGTGCTATGAATCTTTGAATGGATTGGAGTCTACCTTGGAGACCTCTTAGTTGTTTTAATGTTTTTGGTGCCTCCATCTCGAGGATTTCTTTTAACTTTTCTAGATCCAGCTTGATACCCCTCATTGATACTATATATCCTAGCAATTTTCCCGATTGTACACCGAAGATGCACTTCTTTAGGTTTAATCTAACCTTGTACTCTTCCAGTCTGTCAAAGATGGCGCTTAGGGTTGCTATGTGATCTTTTCTCTTTCTGGACTTAGGTAGAATGTCATCAACATAGTCTTCGACCCTCTTATGAATCATGTCATGGAATATCAATGTCATGGCCCTTTGATATGTTTCTCTTGCGTTCTTTAAGCCGAATGGAATCATGTTTCAACAATATGTCCCCCATGGACAAGTGAAAGTTGTTTTATGTTGGTCCTCTTTAGCTATCATGATCTGATTGTACCCTGAGAATTTGTCCATTAGTTACAAAATCTCATGTCCAACTGTCATGTTGATGTTGGGAAGTGGGAAGTCATCTTTTGGACATGACTTGTTCAAATCTCTGAAGTCTGTGTAGATTCTAATATTTCCATCGGGTTTTGAAATAGGTACCAAATTTGACACCCATTTTGGATAATCTATCGGTCGGATGAATCCTGCATCTAATAGCTTTTTTAGCTCCATTTTGACTAATAGGGTGATCTGAGGATGCATTTTTTGAAGTTTTTGTTTAACAGGCTTTGCTTCTTGATATACTGCTAAGTGGTGAACCACAGTCTCTGGATCAAGCCCTGGCATGTCAACATAACTCCATGCAAAGTTTATCTGTCTTTCCCTTAGGAATGTTGCTAGGAGCTCTTGCTCTTCTGATAGTAGTGATTCCACATAGAATGTGATATGTGGGGTCTCCTTTGTTCTTAGGTTGACTGGATTGCATTTTTCTACCAAGACTGCTAACTTTTCCTAATGAATAGCTCTAAAAGGAAGATTGAATCCCCCATCCTCGGGTGCCTCAGAGAGGTTTTCACCATTGGATGCATCCTTTCTTTTTACTTTTTTCTAGTCAGAGAGTGTCACAATGTGGTTTTCACTCAAGGACTTGGATATTATTCTTAATTTCTCACTTTTCTGATTGAAGGATTCAATCGTTTCCCCATAATAGGCATGTGTATCTAGCTCTATTATGAACCCTGCTTTGTGATCCCCATCTAGAATGTTATCCCGCAATCCCATGAATTCTAAGAGCACCTCATCATTTTCAAATGTATCAAGAACTGGCGGTCCTCATTGGTCGTAGTCGATGAGTTGGGGATATACTAGGCGAATCTCATGATTTTGGTGGTCTGTTTCAAAAGATAGGGTGCTAATCATGCAAAGAGTGGCATCCTTAAATAGCCTAGGTAAGTTGGTCATGACATCCTCGTCATCACTACTACTACAGACGTCGGTTATATCAAATGTAAAGTTATATATGACTCTACCTGTAGACACTGGTAAGCGTAGTTCTGCTGGGGTTGGCTGAGGAGGATTATTAACTGTTCTAACCTAAGGACTTCAGCCATGTATGGTTATACTCAGAGGGGTACATCCAAGGCCAAGATTTGTTATTAGTCACATCTATGGCATGATAGGTATTATAAGCCCATTATCATTTTGTTGAAGTCTTTGATTTCTATCATAGCCCATTGCGAGCATCATTTGTAGACCCTTGCTTCTATCATCCATTGGTAAATCAGCTACTGGTCTTTCATCTTGATATAGCATATGAGATGGATCCGCCTCAATAACTTCTCATCCCAAATCTCCCCAACTTGTAAAGGTGGGATAGTTTTCAGGAGACGTTTGGGATGTGGAGGCTTCATTTATTTGCGGTCATCCCCGTGATCTAGGAGATTGTGGTAACTCTCCTACCACAAAAGCATTATTAGGGAGCTTTTAATTTCCACAACCGTTATCTTAGATGATGACCTTGATGTCAAAGATGGTGGGAATGGCAGGAGTGGCGGGTGTCTTTGTCGCAGAAGTGGACGTGAGAGTGGCGGGATCGATGTATGGTGTGGATGGACCCTCATCATTTTTTGGTACTTGGGGGATTTTATAGTACTTTGATTCAAGGATTTTACAATAGGAGAAGGGTTCAGGATCTCCATGGATTGTGACTTCTTATCCCTCATGTGTAAATTTCACACATTGTTGGAAAGTTGATGCTACTGCTTTCATCTCATGAATCCATGGGTGTCCTAGGAGGATGTTATACGGCAAGTCAAGGTCCAAGACTTGCCAAGTGGTTTCCATGATGGCAAGCCCTACTTGAATAGGGAGTTTGATTGTGCCCTGAGACAATATTTCTTGATCATCATATGCTCTTATCATGATACCCTTTCCTTTTTCGATGGAATCCTCTGATATTTTCAATTGCTTGATGAGACTGAGGGAACATATGTTCAAGCCCGCACCTCCATCCACCAAGACCCTTTTGAATTTTCTCTTATGTACTATGGCTTCCAAGTGGAGCGCTCAGTTGTGAGATGGTTGGGTGGGGAAATCATGGTCAGAGAATGTCAGGAGATTAGGTGTAATGATGTTTCCAACCATAGCTTGGAATTGCTCCGCATCAAGATATGCGGGGACAGTGGATGAAGCCAATGCTTCTTCAAGGATTTTCCTATGGGGAGATGAAATTTTTAGCAACTCCATGATGGAGATTTGCACTAACATTCTTTTGAGTTGATCTAGGACATTATAGCCATTAGGAACAAATCTAGATGTAGGGACCTTGTTTGGCTAGGATGATCCTGCAATGGTAACTTTGTCGCCTCTTGTGGTGACTCCACAATCTTCAGCATAGGCTCCCTTGATGGTGATGACCATGCAATTTTCATCTAGGGAGGTGATGACTGTTTCGTACACATGATTTATGTTTGAGTGGGTTCCTTTCCCCTTATCTTTGTTATTGTTATTCCCTTTGTTGCCATGATTAGGCATCTGATTCATATATATCTTAAGATCTTGGTTTCCTGTAGGTTGTTCCATGTTTATGATTCTTTTATCGATGAGATCTTAAATTATGTTCTTTAATCTCATGCAACTGTTCATTGTATGGCCTTTGATTTTATGGAACTCACAAAGTTAATTCTAATTATACCAAGGAGGTTTCACATCCGGTTCTTGGTAATTCTCAAATGTAGGAGCCTTGATGAGTTTTTCATCTATCAGCTTTTTCATTATGTCCTCAAGTGGTTCCCCCAAAGTGGTGTATTTTCGCTTGGGTTAACTCTTGTTGCATTGGGGTGGTACCCTTTGCTCATTGAGATTATTGATTATCGAATTGTTGTGTGATTATTGTGTTGCATGATGATTGTGTTGGTGTTGGATTTGGATTTGTGTTGAGGGTGTGTTTTGGCGAGGGGCACTAATGACCACCTTGGTATCGATGACACCACCATTAGTAACATTTTTGTTCCTTACTTGCGTGCGAGGTTTATCATTATAATTGGAGTGTGGGTGGTTGTTTTTTTGTTTGGGGTATGAAGTTGATCCCGCGGGTTGAGTCATGAGGGCTTGCTCAATGTTGAGCGCCTTGGAGATCAACTGATCATATGTGGTGATGCCTTGAACCTTGAGATGAAATGCCAAGAGGCCATCAAGGTTGGCTATAATGGTGCAAAATTGTTGTTCTTCTGGCATGGTCCACTTGCTCTGATTGGCCTTGGATCACCATCGTTGTAGGAATGAAGCGAATGATTCACCCTTTCCTTGTTTTAGAGCTGAGAGTTCTTCTAGACTAACATCCATTACAATGTTGCATGCATAGTTTTTTATGAATGTGTCTATAATTTATTGGAACATCCTAATGCCTAAAGGTAAGTGAAAAAACCATTCCATAGCGTGGCCTACCAAACTCCTAGGGAATAGCCACATCAGATAAGTATCGTCATATGTGACTTCCATGCAATGAACCTGGAATTCCCTGATGTGATCTTCAGGGTTTCCCATCCCGTGATATTTGCCAAATTTGGGGATCTCAAATCCCTTGGAGAATGGTTTCATCACTAGGCTCCTATCAAATGGATAGGGACACAAGTTGCTTGGTGTTTTCGTTGTTCACCCTGATTGAAGATTGAGCACTTATTGTGAGAGCAACCTGATTTGTGTCGTTACATCATTTTGCAGATCAGGGGGTGGGATGAAGGTGTTTTGGGGTGTTTTGATTGTGGGTTGGATGGATGGGTTGTTTGATATGTTGTTCAACAGTATCTATATGTTCTATTGAGCTAGGTAGGCTTCCACCTATTTTTGTGTGAACAACACTTGGTGTTGATCTTGTTGTTGTTGCACTAAGATTTGTGCTTGCTATTGTGCTTGTTGTTGTTCCAACAACGTTTGTTGTTGGGCTGCCAATTGGGCTGCTTCTTGCTGCTCTTGATATTGCTTTATTGCTTGCAATTGCGCTGCTTGCCTTTGTGCAAGAAGTTGTGCTTGTGCTTGTGCTGCTTGTGCTTGATATTGGGCGTTCGTCTGAGCTTGAGCTTGTGCTTGTGCTGCTTGTTGTTGTAATAGAGTTTGTGCTTGAGCAGCCTTTTTTGCTTGTAATGCGGCTTGGGATGCTTGGGCGGCTTACACAACTTGAGCAACTTGTTGTTGTTGTTGTTGCAATAACACTTGGGCTTGTTGCGCTTGTAATGCGGCTTGGGCTACTTGGGAAATTTGAGCAGCTTGTTGAGTAGCTAGGTGTACAACTTTTTTTTTTGCACTTGTTGGAATCCCCTTTGAAAAGTAGCTTGCAATGCTGCGTTGTATTGGCTTGATGTGGTGGAAGTTGGTGGTGGCGGGGGTGGTGGTGGATTCAGAATGGCATTTGTGGTGAGTGATAATGTTGTGTTGGTGATTTGAGTGGTGGATGGTGGTGTTCATGTGGTGGTTGGTCCTTGAGAAACCATGTTTTGCGATGTTAGGTGGTGTTTGATGTTGTTGCAATTGTTTGTGCATTTGTCGTATGTTGTTGCGATATCGACGAAAATTTTTGAGCATTTGGCATAATGTTTTGATTGATATTTGGGATGTTGGTTTGATTGATAGTTGGTAGAGAGGGAATCCATAAACCAAGGCGTGGTGTGGATGATAATGGCAATGGTGGAAGAGGTGGAAATGTAAGGGGTGTGAGTTCTTGCAAAAAAATTGTGGTGTCGAAAATGCCCCCTAGTCCGAACATATCTCCATCCTCTTGCGAATTTGTGAGGAAAGAATTTTGAGGTGTTGCGTGGAAAAATGATGATGATGGATCATGATGGAACGTGAGAGGAACATTCTTATGTAATGGTTTTTCGAGTATGTTCTATTCCAATATGGTATTTGCATCCAAGTTTTGATTATTAACAAGGGGGTGTGTTTGAATAGCATTGAGAAATGCATTTCCCTTATTAACATTGGGTTGGGTTGGAGCAAACGATGTCATGATCTGCGGAATGTTTTGCATGATGCTTTGGGATGGGGGTGTAGATGAGATGGGAATGGTGGATGAGATTGGAGGAAAAGATGTCTCCACTATAGTACTCACATCAAAATCCGAAGGTAACTTGGCCCCTTGTTTTGCTAGCTCAAGCATGTATAATGAAGGGTTAAGCCTCATCATGATGTTGATTTTATTGTTTTCTGGATTTTGGAGCATTTCAATTATTTCTTCATGAGACATTCCAAAGGTAAGATCCTCTCCTTGGTTTTCCTCTTGTGGATTTTGTGATGATGAGATGATCAAAGGATTGCTTGATTCAGCGGGATTCATTTCAACATTTGTTTGGCTAAGATCACTTGAAGTGGGTGTTTCTTTGTTGGTTTCCATGCTCTTCTTGTATTGAGATCTAGTTTGAACCATAAAACAAGGATCAATTTTCAAGAGTAGGAGAGATGAATCTCTTGGTTCTTTGGATTGATCTCTACTTTATGCCCAAAGTAGAAAATTTTAGGATATCTTTGTGATATGATGATGATGCAAGGGATGGGTGATGTGGATGTTTTGGCTTTTGATAAATCTTGAAAGAGATGCTAGGTTTTTAGGACTTTCGGAGATGTTGCAGATTTTGATTTTGATTTGATTTTGGATTTGTCCTTGATTTTGAAAAAAAAGACCCTAAGATGTTGGATGATTTATCTAAGGGATAGATTTGATCAAAGGATGATAATTTGAATACGTGTAGGGAGAAGGATGAATCTACCCACACCTATTCAAACAAGATGATAGTTTATCTAAGTATATGAAGAAGGATACATCTACATATACTTAGCTAAACTAGATGATTTTGATAACTTTGACTAAACATATGCAAAAGGATGCATCTACACATACCTAGCCCAAGATAATTTTGATAAAGTTTTCAAGGATTTAGTCTCAAGGATTTGATGATTTTGATTTTGCCAAAAAGCCTAGCATTAAAGATGATTTCAAGATTTTTACAAAAGGTGATGGTGAAATGATTTTTGTTTTGATGTTTGAAGGATGGATGAAAAAGATTTTGATTTTCTTTGATCCTAAGATGAACCTAAAAAAAAAGACACTTTGTTTTCCTAGACCTAGGTATTGAAGAGCATACAATGCTTCTATAGACCTTTGTAACCAAGAAGTGACTCCATTTGAACATACATTTTCATATTTTGAACCAATGATTTTCGCTTTGGGATTTGAACTCCTTGAGAATCGTGAGGCTTCAACACACATGAAAGTTCATTTGGCTTAGCTTTGCTTAATGGATTTATTTTACCACAAACACTTTCTTTGATTAGGTTTTCCAAACTAAGTGTCTAATGTCTTGATTTCTTCACATCACACAAAGTATGTCATGTGGAATTTTGATGAACTCAAGGCAATGGTTTACCTATTGTTTACTTGAGTAGACAAATCGAGATGTAATCCAATGTTTAGAAACCTCTAAGGAGGTAAATCCCAAGGGCAAGCAATAACATATGGATTGAGTCAATTGTATTTGTCTCCAAAAGGGTTTGAAATTTGGATGATGATGTTAAGTTTTTTTTTTCAACATGTTTTCGATTAAGCAATTCATTTTGTAAACCAAGAATAAGTACAACCCTATGGATGTGTAAGATAATATTTGTTGGATTCCCACTTGGACAAGTCTAGCTACACTTATCTTTAGCGAATGGTTAGATGCTTGACCCCATTGGCTCCCCTCCACAACACTCACTTATATGGGGCAGCCAAGCATCAACACCCATGAAACTCCCACGACATGTTTTCCATTTCTACTAAAAGACCGTAAAAGTGTGGGGTGGCTTCAGAATGACTGTTCTTGCAACAACAAATAGATCAAAGGATTTTGGAAAATTCTAGAACATGGGTTTTAATAAGGACTTTTCATTCATGGAGATTGACCCATACGACAAGAGTCCCCTTTCAGATCCATCTTGTCAGAATCAACCATGTGATATTGGCGTTTACTCCAATACCCACATTTATATCATGGTTGGAAAGACTCTTGGCTTTAGAGTGTTACCGGTTGAGTCATTCCCTTGGGTGAGTACTTTTTCCCCAAGGCAGGCCCTCTAGGATAAACAAAAGTGAGTAAAAAACAATATTTGTAACTCGATCAATCTTTGTTGGCAACAAAGAGAGAGAATGTATGCAATAATGCCCCCACTTGCACTCACACAAGATTTTTTTCAATTTTAAAACCCAAAGATGAAGTGTGGAGGTGATTGCTTTATCTCACCCTAAATTCATGAAAAAGGCCTTTTGATTCTCAAGATCTCTATAAAGTGCAAGAGAAGCACATACATCCTTTTTCAATTAATTTAGTTTAAATAAGCCTTCATGAAAACAAAGTTGCACTTGTTCTTTTTAAATCCACAAAGCAAAATGTGAGTTCTTTTTAAGCACCAAAAGACAAGTGAGAGATATTCTGTTCAATTGTTATCCAAAGAAACAAACTCTAGTATGTTGTGATCCTAATGTTCATTTTAGCCTTTTGTAAGAAATGAAAAGATTCTTTTTAAACCCAAATGAAATTAGTGTCCTAAGAAACAAGTGATAACAATTTCTTAAAAAAGTGTTAAACAAACACTAATGTGTTTAAAAACACTTTAATTTGATGAAATATCATCATCATGCTTCTCCTTTCTTTGTTTTCGATTTCCAACCTACAAGGGAGAGAACCAGTCAGATTCTGGAAAATACAGAGATTAAAAAGTAGAAAACAGAAGACAAATTGATCATTAATCAAAAAGCACTTGCAAAATTTAATTTCAACTTTTTACTCTCTTCCAGTGGCGCAACCCATGACTGCATCAGAGTTTGATTTCTTAGCGGTGCTCTTAGAGCGTCGCTTACCAGTCAGCGTCGCTTTGTGTCGGGGCAGTGAGCTCAACTGCGTCGCACTTTTGCCCAACGTAGCAGTTTGGTTTTTTTTTAAATTCCTGCGAGTCAAATGGTCAAGTGGCGGAGTTAGAAATTCAAATTTTTGGGTGGGAAGACTCCAACATTGCAGTTTGGGTTTCCAACGGCACTATATGGTGACGTTGAAGAGTCAGCAGTGCTAAAACAGCGACGTTGAGCTCTCAGCATGGGAATTTTTCTGTGTATAAGAAAAAATGCGGAAATTTTTAGAAAAAGTGATTAAGAATGAGATTAATCCCTCCTTCTAGCACCAAATGTGAGAACCCCAATCCAAATACCTGCAAAATAAAGAGAAAAGACACCTAAAGTCAGATATTGCAAGCATGAAAAGGATTCCCCATGAAATCCATTTACAAACTTCAAATTAAGAAAGAAATTAATAAAGAACACAATGAAACAAGAAAATATAAATTCAATCCTAATTAGAATAGCAAACACATGATCCCATGGGGGAATTATTTCCAATTTGATATGAAAATTGGTCATTTCCCAATTCCTAAGATGCAAGCTTGATATGTTGATGATGATTGATCCACTTTGTTGATGAAGGATGAGAGCTCCAAGCCAAAAATATGCAAAAACCTAACTAAGAACTCAATGATGATGGATGGAAATGGCTAAATATTTTAGCATAATAACTTTGCATAATTTGTGGATGATCAAATGAGGATATGAGCACTTTATTTATAGAATTCCAAGATGGATGAATGTCCAAATTTGAGCAATGTGGGACTAACATTCATCCAATGGCATGATTCCACTTGTAGGAAACAACAAGACCACCACAACTAGAAATCACTAGCACCCTCCACATCCACCTCCATAGGAGCACTGTCCACCTCAATAAGAATAGTTGAAGGGGGTCCACCTCCATAGGACCAACGGAGATAGCTAACACAGTAGTCAAGCAAACAACCATAGCATCCATTGGTAACCATCACTTTAGAGCTATCACAGATGGCCACAACAACTGAGCAAACAAAAAATGAACAAGAAGCAACTCAGCCCAAGAGAAGACCCCACAACCCAGCAACAACCACCCAGCAGTAAAAAGAACCCCAGGCCAAAAGACCACTAGAAGCAAGGTCCAAGCCTTAAAAAGAAAGAGAACACCCAACTCTGAAGAGGAGCAGAGGAGCCCAAATAGGGAGGATAACAGGAGAAGAGCCAACAAGAAAGACCACCAAGCAACCCCAACATGTTAGTCAAATCCAAAGATAAGCCAGGACTCCCACCATCCAACCAAAAGGAAACACCACCACACCTCAGAGAGGGGACAAGAAGAACCCAAAACACTCCAAGAGCAAAAACCCCCAAAGAAAAACCACCAATCAAGCAGCCAATCGAAGCAAGGGATGACCAAGAAGAGGCCAAAAGCAGAACAAACCAGCAGGAAAAACCACCAAGCCTTCCTATTATGCTAAATAGGAACAAAAAGAGGCCCCTTCTGCAACTAAACATCCTCATAGAAACCCACACTCGCCAACTACTTGAAAGGCATCCAAAAATCCCAACCCTTAGCCACCGCAAAAGGAGCCAAACCAAAATCCATGGGAAGCATAAACACCAAACCCCAGCTCGATCCAAAAACCCCACACCAAACCCCCAGAAAGGAAAATCCAGAGGAATGAACAAGCAAACACGAAGGACCATTCCCTAACCAACCAAAAGGGGAGTCCACAGCCAAAGCCAACAATTGCCACAAGAGCAGAGCCCATCACAAACAAAACTCTCTCATCTAAAGCAAAGAACACCATCACTAGAGATCTAGCTACGCCAAGCAAGCCACACATGGCCATTCACAACATCTTCCAGGTCGAAAACACCAAAAGTAACTCCATCTTTAGGCAGGTCAAAACCACCCATAAGATCAGGTGGAAAAGAGGAAACAAACCATGCCACCAAAGAGCCAAAGAAACCAGCTCTGAAAACAACACCATTCCCATCGAGGGAAATGCAAAAGGCATAGAAACCACAGAGAGGTCCAGAAGAAATTCCCACCACCGTTGAAGGAACTCCCTCCCACGTGCCTAGAGAACCCAACAAAAGAAGCCCAGCCAGGGCACACCATCCATCCGCCTCTCCATCTTCCTCTGACTGCTCCTCGCCATTAGAAGATTCAAAAACTCCATTCCCGCCTCACCTACTCCACTCCATCCAGTATGCAATATTGTTGCAATATAGAGAATGTTATTGTGGAATAATGAATTATATTGCTTCAATTTATTTTTGGACATTAATCTATTAATGGGTGCCTAAGTTTTCATGAGTTGCAGGTTGTTGAAGAACAAGGGTGTGGTTAAGGTAGAGAAGGCTAGCTATCTGGCGGGGTGAAGATGGAATGTTTCTCTCACACACACACAAACATTTAATAAATATATAGCTGCATTTAGAATTTCATTTAGTTAATCATTTTATAATGTTTCATATTTTATAGTTAGTTATTTAAATTAATTGGTGGTAAATTAAAAGTACTTAGAAAATAAAAGAATTAGTTTTATTTTATTTTAATGATTTCATTTGAAGATTAAATGATATTTATTTATTATTTTGAGGATAATTGTGTTGCATGGAAAATAAATCATGTTTTCTTTTAAAACTTAGTTGTATTAGATAAACTTGAAATAAATCTTGGAAAAGAAAGAAATATTTTTGAAAACAAATCAGTGAGATTGAAAACATTATAAAAGTAGACAAATTGAAGAAAAGAAGTTAAATTTAGAAAAAAAAACCAAAAAAAAAGCAAAACAAAGATAGAAAAAGAGGGAGAAAATAATAAAAGATAATAAAAACTCTTATTCTTTCAACCAGAAGATTCATTCAGAACTCTAGATTCATTTTCTCTATCTTTCATTCTGCAAAAAATAATAACAGAAATAGAGTAGGGTATTTGAGAAAAGTAGAACAGTGGAAAGAGAAGGAGAACAAGAGTGATCCAAACGGAAAGCATTCACCAGGTTTTTAATTCATTTTCCAATGTATTTAATTTCAGAATGTGTAAACAAATGATTGTTTTTTTGTGTGAAATATTGAATTCCTTTGTGGTTATATCAACGGTAATTTAACATTGATGTTTAAATCTTTTATTTCCTATGTGAAAGATTAGAATCGTGGTTGTATATTTTTATTCTTTTATAATATATAATATACAAATATATATATATATATGCAATTCCTAATCTATTGTTTAGAACTTCATTTATTTCATTTTCCATGGTATTTAAGTTGAGTTTGTGTGAACAAATGGATTTGTCTCCATTTGTTTTATGTGAAAGATTAAACTCCATTGTTGATACCCAAATGAATGTATCAATTGTAATTATGTGAATTGAATGTTTAAATCATTTATTCTCTGTGTGAAAAATTGAGAATCATGACTATAAATTTTAATATCTTTTATAATATATATATATACTCATATATATATACATATATATATGTGCATATATATATATATGCATATATATATATATATGTGCATATATATATACATGTGCATATATATATACATGTGCATATATATATACATGTGCATATATATATATGTGTGTATGTATATATATATATATATACATAATATGTATATATATATATACAATATGTATATATATATACACAATATGTATATATATATAAGTTTATATGAATACAACAAAGGATATATTTACAGTATTATTGCAAATGCTTTACTATTCATCATAGTAATGAAATCGATTTAGAAGGTATGTGGATCACTATTTTTGTCTAAGAAGAATTTTATTTATTTAGGAAATTTTTGAAACCCTTGTATTGACCTTGGCCATGGGAAGGCAACAACCTTCCATAGGCTGCAGCCTGTGGAAGGGCCATTGCCCACCCACAGCTGGTGGTCACTTCCATAGAAGTTGTCTCTCCCCTTTTGTTCACTACCATTTGATTTAAAACTATATGCACTTAGTAATGCAAAATGGTTGTTGTATGTGATTTTCTACTAAAATATTTGTGTTGAATGTGTGTGTGTGTGTGTGTGTGTGTGTGTGTGTGTGTGTGTGTGTGTGTATACTACTATTTAGTTAATAGTATAAGTTGTTGTATAAGATTCCTATTTGACCAACAAGTTTACTTCTGTTGAAAATGAAAATTTGTGAATATGAATATATATATATATATATATATGCGAGATTTACTCTGCCTAGATTGCTGAGATGAATATAAATATGTCTATTATAGATAAGTGCACATGTTGAATACATAAATATAAATCTATTCTTCTATTATTATTAGTGGAACCATTCAAATTGGAAATTGTTTACACATAATGAATTATTAGAATTTTGTATGCAAATGGACTTGGACATATATATTTTCTATTTTCACTTAGAATGTAGGTAAAATTTTTGAATGGAGAGAATGGTTGGATGCAAAAATTAAAATAAACAAATTATTTTACTTATGGATTATTTTCATTTTTGATGGATTTGTAAACATAAATGGACATGCAAATGAATCGAAAGAACTTATTAATTACTAAATGCTTGATACTTAAGAAAATTTTTGATGTGCTTTATTTATTTTTTTCTATGGAATTACTTCCAGGAAAAGATGTCGAATGTGGGCTCCCAGCAACAGTAATTTACCTTTTCTAAATTACCATTTATTATTATTGCTTGGCCAAGCTACTATACCAGTGAAATAGATGGTTTGAAAAGCCTAGACTTTATATTATATGTCTCTGTCACATCCTGTATGTGAGTATTATGTTATTCTGGTTTAGGAAATGCATAGAGGCATCATATATGCATCAAGAGATTCCCTCCTGCTTATACTGTTCTAGTTGTTAGGCTCCTCATGCAGTTTCGGTGCTTTCTTTGTGTTAAGAAGAAACCCGGGGAAATTCAGTACTTCGTGGTTGGGCAAAAAAAGTGCTTTAACCTCACTCTTGGCCTCAACTTGACCAAGAGAGTCATGGCCATTGAGGACAAAGATTCTTTTAATATGTGGATATACTTCTTGTATCATTCTTGTATGGCTTGCTTAGCCAATCTGTAAATGTAAACTTATCTTCATGTATGTAATTACTGATGAAAAGCTTATTCTTGTAACATTGAAATAGATGTAATGTAACACCCTATTGGTGTATGAGGTTGTAACTTGCCTTAAAGCATTTTTAGACATTTTATTTAATATATTTATATCACTTTCCTTATTTGGAATATGCTCTGCTTTGGAGTACTATATTTAGTAAGTGAGTTTGTTGTGCTTTACAATTCTTTAATAGTAGCAAAGACAACCATAAATAAAAGATACTCCCAATTGGAGATTAGTAATAAAACAAGTGGAGATTCTAAAGTGTGTGGAATTTTTTTGCAAGTTCTACATTATTAAACATGTCTTCAAAGTGGCAAATAAAGAAATTGATTACTTATATAGCAATTAATCAGGAAGCAAATTGTAAAGTATCAGAAAGTTTAGAAGATTGGAATGGGCTTGTCAAAATCATAAGGGTAGATGTGTAAAGGATTTCATGGTAATGACACAAGTGAACAAAATTAATATGGGATATTCATCAATGGAAATTTCGTTGGAAGGACAAGAAAATTTAGATTTGGATCTTTGGTGTTGATAATCAGATAATGCTTTCACTACATTAATAAAACATAAGAACAAGAAAAATTAGAATTAGATTGCTCGAACCAAATTTTAGAAACTTAGGGAAGGAAGGACACAAGGCATACCCATAAGAATGATGGGTAGACATGAAATATAAGTGGGTTAAGTGAGCATAAAAAGAAGAGATAAATATTATTATTTTGCAATATGGAAACTTTGAACACTCAGGAAACAATGGGAAGTGAATCATGAATGTTATATACCAATAAGAATTGGTAAATCTCAACCAAATGAAGGCCCTCACAGGATCTAGTTAAATATGTAATTGTTGATCCAAAATCTTAACAAGGTTTCCTAGGGAAAATGGATAAAGTTAGGCTATCACAAATTAAGAAAAGGGAAATATAATGACTATAAAATGTAGATTGTTCATTTAAATAGCATCACAAGCACTATGGAAGAAATGTTAAAAATCTAGAAAGTGCACTGCTACTGCAAGCAAGTTGACGTAAAGAAGCAATTGAAGGAAATATTTAAGCTAATATGTGAGGTGGACGAGGAGGCTATTGATGGGTCTAGATATTAGCTCATTTTCTATTGTTTTCATACATATTTTGAGACACTTTTAGATATACTTCCCAGAAAATGCTCCTATATTATATTATTCTTTCATACTTATTATGCAGACTTGGACCTAAAATATAATGATGGAAATATGGTTATGGCATAATAGGATTGTATGGTTTATATGTAGATATGCATGAAATGTGAATGAAATTCTATGTTTTAATTGTGATAGTTAGTCTTGTGTACATGCTTTGTGAAATTAACCTTTTTGTAGCCAAAGAGGAACTATAGCATGTAGCAGTTGTAGGATGAATCCACAATAAAAGAGAGATTGGGACAAAAAAATAGGGGAGTTCCAAATTAGGATAAACATGATGACTACCGATTAAAGGTACCTAATGGAGGTTGAACGTGAATCATTCTGACCAGTTAATAAGTGTTGGAAGAGAAATACTCCTTTACTAATATGATTTTGACAAAAGTTTGTGTGATTACATGCAATTCTATTTTAACATAGTTTTAGTCCTATTATGATTCTTCTTTCTTTTTAGCTATGGGTTGAACAATTCAGCCTTAACTATACGTCTTGATATTTAGGAGTGAAGTTAATGATTGCAGTTAGTTGTTGCTTTGAATAAGATCTCCTTAAGCTTGTATATAGCTATTGGTTGAATTCGTAGATAAGTAGTCAGTTTTCAGTCTTTTCATTATCAGTTGTTTTTTAGTTTCAATACATTATGGATATTCAGAATGATTGAATACAATATGCGAGATCTTATGTAAATATTTCATGATATGCAATGAATGAAGTTAATTTCATTGATGTGTGAAATCTATTAGTTATATTTGGTTTCATTTAAGTGAGAACAACCACTTGAGTAGGCCACTCAAGGTACTATTCCTCACTTCAATTTCCAGTTATTTATTTTTGTTAGTAGTTGTTTCTTGTTTATCATTATTTCATGAACTTTATGCAAGTTAAAATAGAATCTCATACTTTTCTTATTATTAATGAATGTTCATGAACATGTATGGAATGGTTAATCAGTAGTACTCTGGAGGTTAATTTTGTTGAGTCATTAGTTTTCATCAATTTTGAGTTGATACAATAATGTTTTATTAGCAACAATTTAGTTATAGTCTAAGCTTTAGGTAACTGTAGCCACTAGTTTTGGTTTATGTCTTTTACTATTTTACAATTCTATGAATTTCTAGTGAGTAGAATCACTTGAATAATATAGTTTAGGTAGTTTTGAGTCTTTGAAGGAATATATAACACTACACCATCACAAGTTTACAAACCTTTGGTTGAAATTTTAATGTAGTCTTTGCAATGTTGAGTGAACTATTCAGTCAGACAAACCTTTGAATTGTGTAGGTTCTACCAATTTTACAATACATTAGTTTAAACTTTACATTTTTTTTGCTATTTCTAGGGATGGTGCTATCTTCGTAGACTTACTTTTATAGATTTCATAGTTTATATTTTTTTTTTCAACATTAGGATTGTTAAACTTAATCTTTTTCAACACCAAAAGATACACTAACATTGTGTAGGACCATTGAATATAAAGTCATATTTCATGTATGCAGAGGCAGAGAGACTCCTTAGGTAGATTTCTTCCCTCTTCATGCCAAGAAGCTATAGTATAAATTGGTGAATCCAGTATTTAGAGTGAAGGTAACACTGAAGAAGAAACCTCCTTTTCACCAACATCTAGCACACTGACAGAGGGAACATACCACACTACAGGGATGCAGTGGGTGATGATCCTTAACATCCAACATTTGAGTTCCCCATCACTAACTAGGAAAGGGATACAACATGGAAGAATATCCCTCCTTCAGAATTACCAGTCTTTTATGGGTTAATGACTGAGAACCTAAATACATTTCTATTTGAGTTTGATGTCTTGTGCAAAATCTATGATTATACTGTTGATGCTCATAGGCTCAAACTCTTCCCTGCAACTTTAAAAGTTGTAGCCCTAAGATGGTTCATGGGATTAGGTAGGGATGTTGTTCCTGATTGGGACACTATGAAGATGTTCTTAGAGAAGTATCAAGACTATTGTAGGGGACTTGATAGGAGGAAAGATTTTTCCAAATGTCACAAAAGGATGATGATCCATTAGAAGATTATATGGAGAGATTTAAGTTTCCTTTAAAGAAAAACCCACAAAAGAAGTTGTGAGAAGAGTCCCTCAAGTTGGTCATTTTGGGGAGAGCCAATGATGACTGCATGGATGCCCTAAACCTCATTGGATAAGGAGATATTTCATAAATACCATTTCAAGAAATTTGTAAGGTCTGTAGGAATTATTCTAGGACCTTCACTAAGAGGCCAATAGGAGATAGGACATCCACTATTGGTAAATCATCTATAGGGGTTTCAAAGATATAATTAAGGAACCTGTTGTCCAATATGAAGGAGGACATTATTAGTCATTTAACCACTCAGTTGGATACTCTCCACATTAAGAAGATGTGGGAGGAAGCTGAGGCTATGCTCATTGAATACTATCCAAGTTGTAGACAAATAAAAGGAAATAGTAAATGCAAGAGAGTGGCTAGTATCCAACAAGATAAAGTTGAGAAACCTAATCTTCAGCCAATTGAAGGAGATGATGGACAACTATTTTATATAGCACAGAGGAGGGCATGGCAATAACAACAAGGTATTCCACAAGACTCCCTCGACTTTATTTCAACCTTTCCTATTGGGAATCAAAAAAATTCTACTTGGAACTCTTAGCCCTAGGTAGCAAACAAAAATCAATGGTAAAACCCTCAACAATGGCCACAACCACAAAAAAAATGGAACCAATAGCAACCAAATCCTTGGACACAACAAAACTGTTGGTGTAATTAATATTTAATTACACATTAGCATAAGTTTACTTAGGCTTTATTTAATTCCTAAGTTATAGGTTCTTATCTTTATCTTATTGAGCTATCTTGTTGCTCAAGATAAGATTAGGGTTATGCATATCTTGCTTTTATAAAACAAATCATTATCTTGTAATTATGTACTTCGAATATATCAATTTGCACATCTTTTGCAAATCTCTTCTTTTTCATTTTTCTCTTCTGTGGAAGGTGATTTTTCTGGTTTGCAATTAGATCTTGGTTTCTAACATGGTATCAGAGCCTTGATTTGCAGCCCCTTCTCAAATTTCTGGAGAGATTCATTACAGAGTTCGTTCGGGATTCCTCAAGGGTTTCATACCTTGAGTTTGTCTTTCTATTTGGGTGCTCTCGCATGGTTACTTTCGGTGCACGTTGGAGGAAATATGAGCTCATATTCAAGTTCAAGGCTATCGAAAAAGTCTAGATCAATTTTTGTTTCGCCTAAATCCGACATTTTTTGCCAGAGTTATGAGGGTTTGAAGATTTTCCAGATCTGGGAGTTTCGAAGCTTTTGGTGCATTTTCAGGCTGATCGAACCTCGCCATCAGTTCCAGAGCATCTAAGAGATGAAAAAGGACATATTCTCACCTATATTCGGTGTCAACTATTCGTGAGGCAAAAAAAATTTACCCAGCAGGTCGTATGGCCCACCAGGTCACAAGGTACAATTGTATGTAGAATAAAAAAAATTTCCCAAAAATTCAGCATGCACATATTTTCTTATCGGCCTGCATGTACCCTGACTTGCCTCCAAATAGCCCCTTTTTTTCATTTTGTCATAACTTTTGATCCCGGAGGTGGATTTTTTGAAACGAGATATCACCGAAAAGCTGGCGAGCCCAATTTTCTGATGGTGCAATTTATTTTTAGAGATTTTTCTATTTTATGGGAGTTTTTTCTAGTTGAAGTCAGATGTTTAGATTTCCCTTCGGAGGGCATATTTTTTGACTTGGTGATCCTTTTTTCGTCATTCTCACAGCATCAGAAAGCTGATTCTGTCCTCTACACAGATCTGACATCAATTTCTATTTTCTATTTATGCATGTTTGTATGCTCTCCTTTTACAATCATTGGGTTATTGTAATAAATGAACTGAGATAAAGTTCCATTAGGGGGGTTTCTTGAATAATAAATCTGATTAGAGTGTAGTTTTCACTTTGATCTCCATATTCATGATCTTGATTTGATGATAGCTTGCATGGGTTATTTGGCTACCTGGTTTCTTTTGGCCACTTTTTTGCTATTACTGACACATCGGATTCATCGGTTCACACTTTAGTTGAGAGATTATGTTTCTTGATCATTGGTTCAGATTCTTCTCAGTTTCATGCCACATGGAAGAGGTCATAGCATTGATGGAGTTTATCACTCATCTCTAGTTTACTTCTTCAGTTTAGCATTCAAGATACACGGGGCTATTGCTTCCAGGTTGTTTGTGAGTTTTCTAGTGTTCGTGGCATCGGTCTGCTATCACATTATCATGATTCTATTTTGGTTTCAGTTGTAGATAGAAGTATCTTTCCTTGCTTGTCAGATTGCGGTTCAGTGTTACTCCCACAGTGTTCTTCGTGCTTCTCTACAATAGTCATATCATTGTGGGGGTTTTTCCCACTGGGTTTTCTCTCTCTTTGCATTTGTACATGAGTACTTGATCAGGCCTTGTTTTCGGGACTCATATTTTCATAATAATTTTCTTCTCCCTAAGTTGCACTTATGGGGGGTGTTTGCATAAGTTTACTTAGGCATATTTAATTCCTAAGTTTTAGGTTCTTATCTTTATCTTTTGAGCTATCTTGTTGCTCAAGATAAGATTAGGGTTATGCATCTTTGCTTTTATAAAGCAAATCATTATCATGTAATTATTGAATTCTCGAATATATCAATTTGCACATCTTCTTGCAAATCTTGCTTTTTCTATTTTTCTCTTCTGTGGAAGGTCTATTCTACTATTGTTCACAGATTCGGGGTTGTTCCAATTTGTGATTTTTCTAGTGTTCTGGCATGAGTCTACATCGCATTATCATGATTCCATTTTTGGTTTCAGTTGTAGACAAAAGCATCTTTCCTTGCTTGCCAGATTTGGGGTTCCAGTGTTGCTTCATCAGAGTTCTTCCAGTGCTTCTTCGCAGCAGTTCATCTCTCTAAGGGGGGGTTTTTCCCACTGGGTTTTCTCTCTCTTTGCATTTGTACATGAGTACCTAATTAGGCCTTGTTGCCGGGACTCATATTTGTATAATAATTTTGCTTCTCCCTAAGTTGCACTTATGGGGGGGTGTTGGTGTAATTAATATTTAATTACACATTAGCATAAGTTTACTTAGGCTTTATTTAATTCCTAAGTCATAGGTTCTTATCTTTATCTTATTGAGCTATCTTGTTGCTCAAGATAATATTAGGGTTATGCATATCTTGATTTTATAAAGCAAATCATTATCTTGTAATTATGTACTTTGAATATATCAATTTGCACATCTTTTGCAAATCTCTTCTTTTTCATTTTTCTCTTCTGTGGAAGGTGATTTTTCTAGTTTGCAATCAGATCTTGGTTTCTAACAAAAACTTCCAAGGTTCCAATTATAATCCACAATGGCCAACACAACAGAATCAGTAGCAGACTCAATGGAAAAAAGACTAGTAGTGGCAACAACAAAATATGAGCTATCAACAGCCTATGCTCCCTCATCTGCCACAACAACAAGCTATCATGCCTCCATCAAATCCTACATCCCAACCACCCAAACAACCATAAATACCTACCCAACCTTCACCTAACCCTAAGCATGTTCAACAAGCTTATACTGATGAAATTATGCAATACCCCACATATGGGGTAGAGGTGAGTGATGCCCACCTTAAATTAGGAAAACAACTTGGTTGACCTTCATCCCCTCAAATTATAGAAATGGAGGATGAGGAACCTGTAATTAAATCTTCAGAGAAAACACCTTTGGAACCTAAGTCAAATCAATTACACCACACTACCTCAAGTCCAAAGCCACTTTTTCCTGAACACCTAGGTATTCAAAAGCATCACACACAAGCTGAGACAGACCACTTAAGTCAATTGAAGGATGTGAGCATCACGATTCCTCTTATCCAAGCTATTAAAGACATCCTTATTTATACTAAATCTATAAGGGACCTATGTCTTAAGAAACTAGGAAGAAAAAGGAAGGATCCTCAAATAGTCCATGTCTTGGGAAACCTTGTAGATATCATGTTAGGGAACATAACTGTCTCTAAGTATACAAACCCTGGTAGTCCAGTACTAGATGTTAAGATTAATGGGACCCTCATTAAGAGTACTTTGATAGACTTGGGGGAAACAATCAATGTTATGTCAAAAGAAACAATGCAATTACTTTAGTTAGCCAACCTTAGACCTACACAAGCTATTTTATAGCTAGTTGATAGGTCAATAGTCAAGCTTGAAGGAATCATTGAAGACTTGGTTATTATATTAGATTCCTGCGAATATCCTATTGATTTTATAGTTTTACATCCAAAGGTTAATTTTGTAAGCTACCCACTCATCCTAAGCAAACCCTAGTTAGCTACATCTGATGCCTTTATAGGTTGTAGGTCTAGCAATATGATAATATCAAATGGGACAATCACCAAGAAATTGGTTCTCTATCCTCCACCCCAACTTTATGTTGACCTTGAGCAAACTATTTGGCCCAATTTGGATGAGGAAGATAAATATTCTCTACATACATTGATGACTCTAGAACACAACCTATTATTGGATGACCAGGATGAAGATGATCTCATTGCTCACATAATCTAAAATGACTATGGCAGGAGCCCGCAAAAAAAGGACTACCTCATATGCCTACAAGACCCCTTGGAAAGTATTATACCCACCAATTCCATAGAAGAAATATCTCATATCTTTTATTCATTACTACCTCAACAGTGTGTACCCATCATACCAAGTCTTGACCTATCATCTATCCAAGAATCAACCAAGGAATTAGAATTCATGTTAGGAAAACTATTAAACATAAATAATGCCTTGGAAGAAGAGTAGCATAATTCTCTGCATGCAGTGTTGTAGGCACACCTAGCAACATATGCATGGGATTACCATGATATGAAAGGCATAGATCCTGACTTATGTATGCATAGGATTTATATCAATGATATTTATAGACCCATTCAACAACCTTAGAGACATATGAATCTTTCCTTGAGGGACATAGTAAAAGTTGAACTTTAAAATCTCCTTGATGCAGGATTTATTTATCCTATATTAGACAGTGAATGGGTCTCACCTTTGGTAAATTTTCCCAAGAAAGGTGGAAAATGGAGAGTTTATGTAGACTACAGGGAACTGAATACAACAACTAGGAAGGACCACTTCCCTTTTCCCTTCATAAATCAAGTACTTCATTCCTTAGCTAGGAAAAAGCATTTTTCATTTTTAGATGGGTTTAGTGGTTACAACTAGATTAAAATTGCTCTAGAGGATCAAGACAAAACTATATTCAAATGTCCCTAGGGGAATTATGCCTATTATATCTCTCCCTTTGGCTTATGCAATGCCCCAAATACCTTCCAAAGAGCAATCATCAACATATTTTCTGACTATGCACATGACTGCATGGAGGTATACATGGAGGATTTCAATACATATGGTGAGACTTATGAAGAAGCCCTCAATAACTTGGAAAAGGTATTGAAAATATTTAAAGAACACAACTTGTCACTCAATAATGAAAAGTGCTTCATGATGATGACACAAGGTATAGTATTAGGGCACTTTATATCCAACATAGGAATTTAGGTTGATCGACACAAAATAGAAATTATCTCTACATCACCTATTCCACAAAAACAAAGAGATATTAGAAGCTTCCTTGGTCATGCAGGCTACTACAGGAGGTTTATTAAAGACTTCAGTAAAATTGTTGCACCATTATTTGTTTTTATTGAGCAAGTAAATTGAATATGAATGGACATCAGCATGTCAACACTCTTTTGAAGAGCTGAAGAAAGTGCTAACTCAAGCACTTGTTTTGAGGGACCAAATTGGACCTTACCTTTTCATATACATATAATGCTTCAAATTTTTCTATTGGAGTAATTTTAGGTCAGAAAAGAGGGTAACAAAGAGTATGCAATTTACTACTTCAACAAAAATATTTAAGGTGCAAAGCTAAACTATTATGTCACAAAAAGGAGATGCTTGTAGTGGTGTATGCTATAAATAAATTCAAACATTACATTATTGGTTATTCAGTATTTTTCCACATAAATCACACTGCTATTAGATATCTTATGAACAAACCTGTAGTAGGAGGTAGTTGGTAAAATGGTTGCTCCTACAATAATTTGACATTACCATAGTGGACAAACCTAGTAAGACAAAAGTGGTAGATTTTCTATGAAGATTGCCAACACAATTAATTGAAGGAGGTGGATGATTCATTCCCAAATGAACACTTATTTGCTTTAAATATACACATACCTTGGTATGCCAATATTGCCAATTATCTAGTAACAGGGTAGATTCCACCACACTTTTCCCCAAGAGAAAAGAGACAACTGATACATAAATCTTATTCATATTCTTGGATATCAGGTTTTTTGTTTTATACTGGCCTTAAAAACATCATGAGAAGATGCATAAGGGAAGATGAAATATTTGATATTATGAAAGCATATCATGTTGATCCATGTGGAAGTCATTTTGCAATAAAAATAACAACATTTAAGATCCTTGCAACTGGCTATTATTAGCCAACTTTGCACAAAGATGTTAAATACACAAGGAGTTGTGATAGGTGCCAAAGGATGGGAAGACTGACAAAGAGTGATGAAATTCCATTGCAACCTCAGTTAACATTAGCTCCTTTTGACAAACAGGGTCTAGACTTTATTAGACCAATCTTACCTACTTCCAAAAATAAGGAATACATTCTTGTTTGAATTTATTACTTGAAAAAGTGGGTGGAATTAAAGGCCTTGCAATTTTCCAGAGATGGCAATGTGGCTAAGTTTTTATATGAGGATATATTTACTAGGTATGGAGTACCTAGGGAAATAGTCACTAATCAAGGACCATAATTTACTTTTGATATAATTACCAAACTAGTTGAGGAATATCAAATTAGACACAAGAAATCAACACCTTACCATCCTCAGGATAATGGTCAAGTGGAAGTCACTAATAGGGAGATTGAAACTATTCTCACTAAAATAGTGCAGCTACATAGGAGAGATTGGGTTGCAAGGTTACTAGAAGTAGTATGGGAATACAAATCAACTTGGAAAACCACCACTGGTTTTACACCTTATGAGTTGATATATGGTAAGACAACAATCCTTCCTATTGAGTTTTAATATAAAACACTAAGGACAACAATAGACCTGAGAATGGATTTGAAAAAACTATAAAAGGGAAGGCTGCATACTTTAAATGGATTGGATGAAATATGGATGGAAGAAATCCATCACACTAAGGTAGTACACCAACAAAGGATGAAGTGGCATGATCAATACATTAAAACAAAAGAGTTCATTGTAGGGGACCAGTTATTGTTATATGATTCAACGTATAAAGACTTCAAAGGGAAATTCTAATCCACGTGGTTAGGCCCCTACAAAATAAATCAAGTTTATCCTAATGGAATGGTCCAGTTACATACCATTGATGCAATCATATTTTCACTTCTTGTAAATGACCATAGATTGAAGCTATATAAAAAATTCTTTACAGAAAGATGATTTCATATTTTCCCTATTTCAACAATATGGTGCTCATAGTGAACCAAAGATAGAATTTGACACACACAGTGATATTTCAACACATAAAATACCAAGCACTTCTAGTGCCCAAAGATTGAGCTACACAACTCAATCCCTAAGATCACTCAAGATCAATTTATCATTTTATCTCACAATCACACACTGAAAGTTATAATGATGTTCAAAATATCTTCAGAGGGGCCTGCTTTTACACATTCACTAAGGATACTAATGTCGAAGGAACTTGTAGCTTAATAGCTATCAACATTTAGAATGGGCCCTAACAGTGTAGGTTCCTATAGCACCGTCTAATATCAGAAAATAAAAAATCAAATTAATTGGTGCCATATTGACTGCAAGTTTCCACACATTCATTTCACAATACCCATATGTAATATCCATCAATTCACAATAACTACCCACAACATGATTCTTTTGTTGCCAATTTTCATTCCATATATTCAAGCTATCACATCACCAACTCATATTCATCATAGCGTCCCATCAATTGCACCTGTCACCCCACACTTCATTAGCTTGTAGTTATTTTATGTCATATCGAATAAAAAATCAAATACATTCTTTTTAGTCTACAAGCACGATTCATAGTTATCTCTTTCAATTGGTACTTCAGGTACACTATCATGATTAATATAGTTTTCTTTACACTTTCATTATATCTTTCGTATTAATTCATGCATGCAAACTATTCACATCATAATTTCAATTACTACATCTTTTCACCACCTCCAAATAACAAATGTGAAGTGAGGTCACTTCACCAATTAAGTTGGGGGAAGGGTACAACTTTTTCTTTTTGAAATCTGCCACCTAAATCATATTCAATAGGTAAAAAAGACATGCAAAACCTCCTAATTATATCTCATTTTTTTGCTATTTCCAATTGCTAAAGTACAAACCCTAAGAACTTGAGCTTAGTCTGAACTACACTCAAACTTAAAACATGTTCATGAGCTCAAATTAAGTTGGTATTGAAAAGGAAATTTGTAGTCTGGTATAGTAGTACAAGTTTAGGAGAAAACAAAAGGAAGTCGAAGGGTTTTGAATGTGGTAGAGTGAATTGGGCTGAAATTTCAAAGCTGAATTGAACACATTGAGCAAAGAAAGTAAGCTAGAATGGGAGGCAATGCCATCCAAAGGGAATTGGCATCTCATAAGTAGATTCTTGAGGATGCAATTGTTCTACCCATTTTTACCAAGGTTGGTTGGCTTGACTATTTTCTAAAATTAACAAAATTTAGTGATGATTTCATAAGAAGGTTTGCAACTACACTTTAGTATGATGAAGCAATGGTGAAGGGACTATCAGTAGATGCATCTGAGACAATCATTGCACAATTCACTAGGTTACCAAGAATTGGGGCATAATTTCTAGCATGAGCTAATGTAGTTGCAACTAGGGAGGAATTTTTTGAATGAGAGGAATTAGACTCATAATCACAAGGTACAAAGAGACTCTCTCTCCCATGGTAATGGGAAATTGTCAGATATATCACCTATGATGGTAGGCAAAACCTTTTGTATACAGTTCTTTTCAAGTTACTTAGTCACCTCAGGCATAATAAGTTAGTGAATGTGCCAAACTTTCTTTAAATTTTTTTGAGATAGATGGCATTAGAATACCAAAGAAAACAAAGTGATACTTCACTATATCATCACTATTTAATTTCTTTATTGATAAAGAGAAGTTTAAGGATTCAATACCCACAAGTGAATTGGGAGGATTTTAAGGACTATACAAATATTAATAGTTTGTTGGATACACCTGTGGCACCCGAGAATGAAGAACCCTAAAATGAACCTCTAAGGTAAATCCATCACGTCTCACCTATGGCTTCACCTACCTGTAGCCAAGGTGAGCATGAGGAACCTGGAGAACCAGAGTCTAGGTCACCTGTAATAGAGGAAATTTTGTCTTCTTCAAGATCACAAAGATCCAAAAGTAGGAGAGGCATTACATCCACCTCTTCTACAACCTCTAAACCAAAAGAAAGGAAGGATACTCCAAAGAAAAAGAGGGACACTCAAAGGAAGAAAGAGGATGTTCTAGAGAAGAAGGGTGTTAATAAGGAAAAGATGAAAGTTGAGAAATAGATACTCACACCTAGACAGTTAGGTAGATTGAAGAAATAGGGTGTCATGAGAGAAAATATAGAAGAACCTAAAGAAGAAGAGAATAGTAATGAACAAGATCAAGAAGATGTCATGATTTTAGAAACAAACTCTGAAGGAAAGGGAGATATCCCTGGTAAGAAAAGTACACTTGTAAAATGGAAAAGATATGTGATAACTACCTTTGATTAAGAACCAGATGATATATTTACTACTAAGAAAATATTGACAAAAGCCCTAGATAGTCCCATTTATGGAGACTATGAAAGGGAAGGTAATGAGTAGTTTGTAGCTATAGAGGAGATGTACATTGAGGAAAGAGATGTGAGGAAAGAGCTCCAAGAAGCCTTGGACATGATTAAACACTTGGAGGAACTAGTGCAAAGCTATGAACAAAAGTACGAGGAGAGAAACCAAAATGCAAGAAATGGAGGAGAAATTAAAAATGTATTGCCACAACACTAAGCTTGATTTACTGACATAGTTAGCCATTGCTAAGATAGGGGATAAAGAACTGGCATTGCTAGATGAGAAAACCTCTCTTATCAAAACTCCTAATTATCATACAACCTTGTCACTTGGCCACCAATTATGGAAGGTAACTGTTGATTTTTCACAGGAAAAGGAAAAATGGAAGAAAGAAAAGGAAGAATATGTAAAGGAATTGGAAAAGAGAGAAATGGAGTTGAACAAATCAGCAGTCAGATTAGAGGAAGTAGCAGACAAAGCTGCACAAATTTTTAGATGTAGACCTCCACTAAGAACATATGCATTGTTTTTACAAGAAAAGTTTCTATGTTTTTAGTTTAGCGGGTTAGTAAGTAAACATTCTATTGGTATGAGTTGAGCTTTTGAGTTTCTTGAAATTTTTTTTGCTTCCACACCTAATGATCAAGATCAATTGTGTGAATTTTATTTACACAACTATGTAGTTCTAGATGAAATGGAATGGAACCCTCTAATTTTTGTAGGGAATCTTTAGATAAGAGCACTTGCATCCTATTATAGAAACGAACAACTCAGAGGTGAAATAATGGAGTATGAAGAAAAGGAGAAGTCAATTGCTCTCCCTAAAAGGAAGGAAGCTAAAAACCATGATGCAGTCATTGATGAATGGTTGAAGCTCATTGAACGTAAGGGTGTGGGCAAGAAAATAATGAAACTCAGGAAGGAAGATTATGAAAGAATGCAAAAATAGTTGTGAGTCTTGGACAACAATGCTACAACTACATGAAAAGAAGATGGAACAACCTAACTCCTACATTACAAAAGAACGAACCTCACTCAATGTATAATTTCATAGTTATGCTTCAAAGGGGAAAAAAGGTACATAATGATTAGTATTGACAGAGGAATCTACTAGGTGCCACTCACATTTCACCCACCTATGTTGCTTTATCCAGTTCCACATTGGACTGGGGAGAAGGGAGAGGAGTGTGAGAGAGATGGGCATATTAGAATGAGTTAGCTTTCAGAGTACAAAGGTTTTTATTTGAAGAAAATCTAGAAGTTAATGTTGTTATGGACCTAAGGTAGATTACCTTGCAGCATAATCAATACCCCTAGTGTTTTTCTTGGGGACAAGAAAAAGGCTAGTTGGGGGGAGTGTTGGGTCTAGATATTATCTTATTTTTTGTTATTTTCATACATATTTTGAGACACTTTTAGATATACTTCCTAGACAATGCTCCTATATTATATTATCCTTTCGTACATATTATGCAGACTTGGACCTAAAATATAATGATGGAAATATGGTTATGACATAATAGTATTGTATGGTTTATATGTAGATAAGCATGAAATGTGGATGGAATTCTATGTTTTAATTGTGATAGTTAGTCTTGTGTACATGCTTTTTGAAATTAACTTGTTTGCATCTAAAGAGGAACTATAGCACGTAGAAGCTATAGGATGAACCCACAACAAAAGGGATATTGGGATAGCAAAACATTAGAGTTCCAGATTAAGCTAAATGTGATGACTATTGATTAAAGGAACATGATGGAGGTTGAATGTGTATCATTATGACCAGTTAATAAGCATTGTAAAATGACTCCTTTACTAATTGGATTTTGAAAATTTGATGAAGGCTACACTACCTGAAAACCACACAAAACACAATGGATATCAACACAAAATATGCGAGACAAAAAATAACTCACTTTCATTTATTTTCAAAAAATGAATTTATAGATTCAAAAATTGCAATGATACAGCCTCATGGCTTGATTCATTACAACAAAATCAACTCTAAAAGAAAAACTATTATTCGGAGCCACAATCTGTACTAATGGAATCACCTTCTACAACCCCCACTTAACCATTTTATTTTACCAAATAACCACCCAAGAATGTTCTAGAATGTGTACTTTCCCTTTTGTTTTGGCATCAAATGTCCCACTATTTGATTTCTTGTGTAGGAAGATATTTTAATAAAATTCACTTTTTAGTGGGGTAGCTTCTCGGGGCCATAACTTTTGATCCAACTGTCAGATTTTCAATTGTAATATATCGTTGGAAAGCTTGTGAAGAGATCTACAACCATGTTTTTCCAATTCTAAATATTAGAGATTTTGCACCTTGTTCTAGGGCTCCAAAGGGCCTCAATTTTTAGTTTTAAAATTCATTGAAGAAATTTTTCGAGATGAAAATTTAATATCTTCCAAACGCTACATGATTTTGAGATGATTCTTTTGCCAAAAATATTATTTTCCAATTTCAATCCTTGGGGTCAATTTTCATATTCATACGACCTAAATAGGTTGACTTACTAAAAATAGTAGGTGACTATTTTTTATTGTTTCAAACTTCTAGCTATACCAAAGACTCCATGAGTCGCCATGGGCCCCAACAAAACTAAGGAAACTAAAAACAAATGAAAATGATATATTTTTGGGTGATGCAATATTTCCCTTACACCACTGGATGCTCTTGCATCAGACACCCAGGGTAATTTGAAAAGTGACCCTGTCACTTTCCAGGCATTAGAGGGAAACCAAGACGGTTAACCTCAGCTTTAAATAACCATGATGAATCTTCAACATGCCTTCCTCTCCATTTCACCAAGTACTCTGCATATTTCTTGTTTCTTGTGCTTCTACCCACACGACTATCCAAAATTTCTTCTATCTCTTCCTTTTCTAATGTAGGTGTCAGAATGTTCCACTATTCCTCTATCAATTCATTCTCCTTAACTCATTCATTATATTCTATCAAATTGGAAATGGTAGGCACAAGTGAAACATGAATCTCACTTAGCAACTTTACCTCATACACATTTCTTGAATCATGCTTCTTTAGGATCTTGCATGGTCCAAACTTCTTCATCTTTAACTTATTTTAAATGTACCAACTAGAAACCTCTTCTTTCACAAATGAACCATGACTTCATCTCCTACCTGAAAAAAGGTTGATGTTAATCCAAATGATATATAGGGAAAGTGGATCTATCCCTTTTGGAGTTTAACTCTTTAAGTTTTTCACACCTTTTCCGAATTTCATTGGATTTGAAAGGCGAATATGATGTGATATGTAATGCCCCATCTTGTAACCTAAAGAATGTTGCATTGACTACGATAGTGTAATAATTTATTTTTTAAAGTGTAAACATAAAATTTATTATTGCAAACATTCCCTAAGAAATGTGACGACACACTACTTGAAAATCCCGTAGATGACAAAAGTATTTAACATAGCATGTATTTAGTTTCCATAAACTTAAAAGCATACATTCAATAACAAATAAATTACATCATTAAAGAACAAATGTGATTATTTCTTTCATTGCATTTGAAATAACATTTACAATACTCATTTTCCAAATGAGGTAGGTCACATAAAAAGGTACAATTACATGTTACAAAGGTTCTCCTTGAATAAAATTGAGGAGTGATACATAAATATGATTTCCACTAATACAAATGATAAATATGAGAAAGTACTCTTTCACATTCGAGCTCTCCTTCGAAGAAGTACTTGTTTCCACGAACAAGAACTGGGGACCCAATGGAGTAAGGTGCACATTCCACCCAATCATGTGGTACCTGTAGGCCCACCCCCCGTGCTAGGAGATAGTAAAAAGGTTCCCTAGACATAACCTACAAACCCTAGACACAAGTAAAACCATAGACAAAACTATACAAATACCAACTTAACTTAATGGTTACATTGCTTCCAGAATAGAATGATCAAATATACTAAGTTCACAAGGACACTGTTATTATAGGTGGAGTGTCATCACAATGTTGCATAGGTTACCCAGGTGTTTCTTCCTAGGTTTCGGCCCCCATCTTGGGTTACCCTGGTAACCTCTTATGAAACCCGGCCCCACATGCAATCTGTTGTGGAATCGAATATCTTTCATAGTGACTAGATATCGATTTTTCCATTCCATGCCTTCTCGACTCATCCCCAAGTCTGAACTAGCCCTTGAGTCTATGAGTGAGGCTTATTAATCTAGTTAAAGGTTTTAGACTACCTAATATGTTGTTTTAGTTTTCACTGATTAACTAACTCTACATGAGTTACCCTGGCACCACTTTGTGTGTTGGCCCTCATTAAGAGCCACTCCCCTAATAATAACACAAAGAAACTAATTCTACTAACTAGGGGTAAACAAGGTGCACATATTCTAACATCAAAATAAACAACAAAATAACAATAGACATCACAATCCTATTCATAGAACCTAGTGTCTAAACCAAATATAACTATGTGCCCTACCCTAGTTTATTCAAATTATGTAATCATCATAAAAATAACTCCCTTTCAAGAAAATTACGTCTGGAAGACTTAATTTCTTAATTAACCCCAATTTTCCCAACAAGAATATAAAACAACTCAAAACAAATTCAAGCAAAAATAAGAATCTAATGTTAGGATTTTTGAAATCCAATCAAATCAGTTACATATAGCATGAGAATTAATCAACTTGTTTATAATTCTTTTCTCAACAAGAAAAATAAATTGAAACAATTAATCTAATTCTAATTTTCTCAATTTCACATAAAAATAAATATCAAATTTTCTCTTTCAACCTTATTGTTTAAAAAATAGTTGATCTCATGCATTTCATGCATCTAATAGATAAAACCTTATTTAAATAATAAATTATCTTCCTTAAACTATAAAAATATATATACATACATACATATATATATATAATATTTAAAGTTTAAATTTAATAAATCAAAATTCATTTTTAATAAGTAAATCAAATTTTTATTAAAGAAATCATATGGCAAAGAGTTTTGCGGACTATGTTCACCATCGGCTATATACACAGCCCACCCCGTATGGGGTAGCAACTGTGTTGGCAGTCGTACACTGCCTGTGAGGGTAGCATCGACTGCCTCCATAGTCGTTGCCCAATATGGGGGCAGTTGTGGGGGTAACTCTGCAGCCCCCAAATCTTTACTAATTTTTTTTAATTTAAAATACCATACCCTAATTCGCTTGAGCGGCGATATTCCTAAATATTTTTGATATTTCATGTTTAAAATCTTTGCCCATACGGCAATTTTCAGGAATTCGTGTATTTTTAATAAAATTCTCACAATTATATATATATATTTATATATGTATATGTATATATATAATTTATATACATATATACATATAAATATATACACAATTTGAACAATAAATAAAATATTGTATTAAGGTAATTATTTTCAACATGGTTTTCTAGAGGAAATTGAAAGAAATCTAACAATTAACAGAAATTTTATCAAAGATCTTCAATTTCAACAACAAGGGATTTTCAATTCAAATTAACAAAATAATTTCTACATGAAATGTTTAGAAAAGTTCCTCACAGAGGTTTCCATTTCCTCAAATTAATCTGTAAGTTTCACTTACAATTCTACAGAGGTTTCTTCTGTTTTCTTTTGAAACTTTTCAATTGTTTAACAAAAATGTTTTGGGTTGCTCTCTAATTTTACTATAAAATCTTGTTTCGTAATTTACATAGAGAGGTAACGAATTTTCTACAGAAACATTGTCAACAAATTTTTACCGAGAAGAACAAAGGCTTCAATAAAAAATTTCTTCTACAGGCTATCTTTTATTTAACAAATTTTAACAAAAATTCTACAAAATTAATTATTTATATATGCAATCTTTTCAAAAGACAATAAACTAAATAAATAGGAAATAAACTATATTCTTGTAGCTTGAAGAATTTGACTGTTGAAGAAAATCTTTGCCTGCTGCGTGCAACTTCCAAAGCCCCTTTTCAAATCCCACTTCCCAAAAGAATGCAAATTTCTGAACAAATATCAACTTGAGAACTTCTTCCAGAATTTTTAAAACAAAATCCAAAAAGATCACAATATTTTTCCAACAGTTCTCTGTTCTTTTTCTCTTTTTCCGTGAAGTGCTTTCTTGCCTTCCCCAATCTGGCAATATTCTTTTCCGAGAAAATCCTCAACAAGAATTTTTGCATTTAATTCAACTAGCACACATGGAAAATCAAGAAAATATCTTCTAACAACTCAGATATTTTCTCCTCACACTTATCAAGAATTTATTCTATTTTATAGTATTAAAGAATTCAAAAATCAATTCCATTTTTTTAAATTTTAATACATATTTAAAATTCCATTTCTCACAAAAATCATTTAATATATATTTAATCTATTATCTCAATAAAAGTAACTTTAATTAATTTATTTATTTATTTAATAAAATAATTTTAATCACAAGACTAAATTATTTTACCAATAAACTAATTTAATTAATTAAATAAAATATGAAACTTTTATCTACAATATTTAAAATTTATTTAAATATGCACTAAATTACAAAGAACATTAATCTAACATGAAATTCACAAAACAAACCTTTCATAACAAATAATCAAGACAGACACAGACAAGACAACCAAAAACACCAGACCTAAACTGACGACATACTGTGACTGGGTTTGAGACTAGACTAGGAAAAACCTCGTTACTACCTCCCAATCAACATTACCATTGAGTCTGGACATGCTCAGACCTATGAAGCCAGATGGAGTCAATGTCATGTACCTGCAATCTTGCAATCAAACATATAACATACATATATAATCCATGATTCAAACACACCGTGAGGAGAAAATTACAGAAATCACAAGGCATTCACAAGCGAGTGATGCAACTCCGTTCTCCTCACCAATACATATCAAATCAAACTGACAAAATAAATAACAATTAATCTACCATAAGCATATATATAGCAATAACCTCTCAAGTAAACATCTATGCTAACATAAAGCATGTCAGAAATAATTACCACCATACAATGTATCATCACATCACAAAATAAATCCACCATTGCTCTACAGTCAGTGATCAATACATCAAAAAAAAGTATCAGGGTCTATCAAAGTGAAACACACTATCTGAAAACATAAGCAAAATGGAGGGGTACTACATCCTCCCCCCCTAGGATCAAGCTTGCTCCTGAAAGCTTGCGAACAGGTAGGGATAAAGCTCCCTCATGTGTGTCGCATCCTCCCAAGTAGCAGATGCCTCATGACTAGGATCCCATTAGATCCTCACCTGATCAACGTCGTGACCACTGAGAATGAGTCTCCAGCACTAAAGAATGCCCACGGGCTCCAAAGCCAGCTACCCATCCTCTACCTGTAATGCATTCCAATCAAGTACATGAGAAATATCGGGATGATAAGTTCTGAGAACTAACACATGAAAGACATAATGAATACGTGAAAAATTGGGTGGTAAGGCGAGTCGATACGCCACAGGACCAATCCTCTCTAGAATCTCAAATGGCCCAACAAATCGAGGTGCAAGCTTAGAGCCTTTTCCATAACAGATTGGACTCTTTCATGGTCACACTCGAAGAAATACTCTATCACCAACTAAAAATTGGCAGTCCACTCTATGTGCATTGACATACTTCTTTTGTCTATACTATGCTGCTATCAGATGTTCTCTAATACGATCAACCTGTTTCTCCATATCTCGAAGCATCTCAGGTCCAAGTAACACTCTATCCTCAAGTCAATCCCAACACAATGGAGTCCGACAAGGATGTCCATATAATGCCTGAAAAGGGGGCATACCTATGGAACTTTGATGTCCATTATTGTAAGCAAATTCCACTAAATACAGATATCTCTTCCCAACGTGATTGTTGGTCCATTACATACATTCTAAGCATATCCTCAAGAATTTGATTAACTCTCTCTATCTGACCATTTGTTCCAGGATGATATGTTGAACTGAAGTTCAACTGTGTACCTAGAGCATGTTGTAATGAAGTCCATAGGGCTGAAGTAAACACATGATCTCTATCTGATATAATCCTACGAGGAATTCCATGCAATCTAACAATGTCCTCCATGAATATCCTAGCTACAGATGAAGCATTATAAGATGATCAAACTAGAGAAAAATGTGCCACCTTAGTCAATCTGTCAACAGTTACCATAATCGCATCATGTCAACGGGATGACATAGGTAATCCAACAATGAAATCAACTGATATAATATTCCATTTCCATTCTAGAATGAGATGTGGCTACAATAATCTAACGGGATGTTGATGCTCAGCTTTAACTCTCTGGCACTCAAGACATCTCGATAAAAAATCAACAATATCATGTTTCATACCGGGCCAAAAATACAACTGCCAAAGATCCGCATACATCTTCTTAACACCAGGATGAGCTGAGTAAGGAGCTCAATGTGCCTCAGTCATAATCAATGTGCGAAGACCTTCTGAATATGGTACATAGATACGATCTAAATGTCACAATAAACCATCTGGTTCAAGAGAATACCTTGTGAATCGACCCTCTAGAGGTCTACCAAATTCAATCTCCATCTTCACCTCCTGATACAATCTATCTATAGGAAGTGCTGCTAAAATTTGACTCCTCAAATCTACTTCAAGAGTAATAGCAGAAATATCATGTTGATGGTGACTGAGAGCATCAGCCACTACGTTCTCTTTTCCCTAAACATATTTCACCTCAAAATCATATTCACACAAGAACTCCATCCACCTTCTTTGTCTAGCATTCAAGTTAGGCTACGTAAAAATATATTGCAGACTATGATGATCACTATGAAGTTTGAAACGGTGACCCAATAAGAAATGTCTCCATTGAACTAATGAATGGACAACTGCGGCAAGCTCCAAATCATGAGTGGGATAATTTAGTTCATGATCCTTGAGTTTGCGAGACTCATAAGTGATCGCACGCCCTTCTTGCATCAGTATTTCTCCTAAACCCTCCAAGGATGTATCAGTGCAAACGAAAAAATCCTTAGTAGGATCAGGAACAACTAATATAGGCACATTAGTCAACTTTTCTTTAAGTGTCTAAAAATCCAACTAACACTGCTCTGTCCAAACAAATTTCTTTCCTCTCCTCTGAAGAGAAGTAATGGGGTGCCCAATCCTAGAAAACCCCTAAACAAACTGTCTATAGTATCTAGCAAGACCCATAAAACTATGAACCTCAGCTACATTGGTAGGCACAGGCCAATCAACAATAGCTTGGATCTTCGAAGGATCCACAACAATACCCTTTCCAGAAATCACATGACCAAGGTATTTCACCTCAGTTTGAAAGAAATCACACTTCTTCAGGTTTGTGTACAATTTATTCTCCCTCAAGCACCACAATACCTATCTCAAATGCTCTTCATGCTCCTTCATATTTCTCGAATAAATCAAAATATCATCAAGAAGCACAAGAACAAAACGATCAAGGTATGTTCAAAAAACACCATTCATCAAAATCATGAATACTGATGGTCATTTGTTAACCCAAATGGTACTACTGTAAATTCGTAGTGCCCATAACGAGTTTGAAATGTTGTTTTATGAATGTTTGCTTCTACAATGTGTAACTGATGGTAACCTGATTTCAAATCAATCTTAGAGAACACATTAGCTCCCTTGATCTGATCAAAAATATCATCAATTCTTGGTAAAGGATATCGATTCTTTATCGTTACTTTATTCAATTGACGGTAGTCAATACACAATCTAAGTGATCCATCCTTCTTCTTTATGAAGATGACAAGTGCTCCCCATGGAGAAACACTCAGATGAATAAAACCCTTATCTAAAAGTTCCTCCAACTGGATACAAAGCTCCTCTAATTCTTGAGTAGTCATTCTGTATGGGGCACGAGATATAGGCTCTGCTCCAGGAACTAGGTGAACTCTAAAATCAATATCTCGTTTCAGTGGCATACTAGGTATATCATCAAGAAACACATCTGTGAATTCTTTGAGGATAGGGTGATCATCAAGAGATATCACTCGACTCTCCCCTACCTCCAAATCATTAATTGTTGTTGCAAACAGTTGACAACCCTGACAAAGACATCTCTTCAATTGCATAGCAGATATCATCTGCAAAGAGATAGGCCTTTGAACTCCTATGATCTCAACTTTTGCACCTAGTCATTAATACAACTTATTGTCTTAAGTCGACAATCAATTATAGCATGATGAGATTCTCACCAGTCCATACCTAAAACTATATCATACGATACTAAAGGTGTAACATGAAGATCCACTAAGGTAGATAACGAACCAATTCTTAGTTCACAATTGTGAACAAGGTTCTCTACCACTACTTTCACCCCAGAGGCGAATTCTACCTGCCACTTACCACCTTGCTTTACCACCACAAGACCACATCGCTCAACAATGGTAGGTGAAATAAAGGAATTAGTAGCTCCAAAATCAAAAAGAATAGTAACACTAAAACCTTGTAACTAACCTGAAGTCTCGACCACTGTATTCTAATGATCAACTTGGTAGTTATTTACTGTAGCATAAATTGTATGAGAACGATCTGCATCCCCAACTGTAGGCTTAGAAGCTATCAGTCGCAGCCCAAATCCTGAAGAACCTCTCATAGGACACTGCCTAGCAATGTGTCCCTTCTGACCGCAATAATAATAACCAGTACCTCTACCAAATCCTCTGCCACCTGAAGGTGCATTGGATTGCTGAAAGCTACCTCTACTGACTATAGACTACGCACTCTGAGCTAGCTAATCCTGTCAATTGTGCTTATTGCACCACCAGTTATGGTTCTTTCCCGACTGAGGACTATTACCCTGCTGAGGCTATGAATTATTATTTTTCTGAGTACGTTGCTGCTGTTGTTGTCCACCCTTAGTGGTGTCTATTGGTTCCTAGAAGAACCTCCTGTCTAAATCTAACCACCTTGTGGACCAAAACCTACTATAGGTGCACTACCTATCTGGACACCTATATGTCCACCCAATGCTAGAGTTAGATTCTCTTCCATAATGTGTGCTTTCTCAACTGCAACTTCCATAGTCTTTGGTTCGAAGACTCTTACTCCTCCACTAATACGGGCATTCAAACCCCTGATAAAATGTTGCACCAACATCCCCTCATCATCTCCACTCCTGCATATTGTTTAAGTTCATAAAATCTATGTTCATACTACTCAACAGATAGAGCCATCTGACGCAAATCGTGAAACTCATCAGCTCGTCGTTGCCTCCAATGCTCAAATAAGAAACATACTCTAAACCTTTCCAAGAACATCTCCCAAGAAACTGACCCAATCTCTAAATGGAGCTTCTGCTCCTCCAAACGCCACCAAGTAGAGGCAAAAACTCTCAGATGCATGATGGCACATCTAGCTCGGGTATTTCTACCATATGGGTGCATAGAAAAACATCTACCCAAGTCTAATAACTAGGTCTCTACCTCTAGACCACCACCTGTGCCATCAAATGTAGGAGGGTGTGCCCTCAGCAAATCCCTCATATGTCCTGTAACTATGGCATCCTGCTCTGTAGTACTAAAAATCCTCCTAGGAGATCTATCACGTTCCCTAACCACCTCTTGATCAACTTCCTACCTCAGACCAAGTCTGGAAAGTACCTCTTCCAGTAGGGGACGCAACTATGCTCCCTCAACCTCTAGCTGAATCAAAATCCATTCCTCACTTATTTATTCCAACTGAGGAACCAACTATTTGACATGCTCACTCTCGTGGGAGCTCTGAGGGGGAGTAACCTGAGGTTTCATCCCATGGCCTCTACCTCGACCTCTACCAAAACCTCTAGTTCGATGCCTAGGCATGATCCTACACAAAAAAAAAAGAGTCTCAGATATAAAACAAACAAGGCTAACAGAAACCAATACTACCTAGTCTAACATCTAGGTCATCCTAATGGGCTCAAAATTACCCAGAGCATCTAGTGTTAGAATCTCCGCTCTGATACCAATCTGTAATGCCCCATCTTGTAACCTAAAGAATGTTGCATTGACTATGGTAGTGTAATAATTTATTTTTTTTAAGTGTAAACATAAACTTTATTATTGCAAACATTCCCTAAGAAACGCGATGACACACTACATGAAAATCCCATAGATGACAAAAGTATTTAACATAGCATGTATTTAGTTTCCATAAACTTAAAAGCATACATTCAATATCAAATAAATTACATCATTAAAGAACAAATATGATTCTTTCTTTCATTAGATTTGAAATAAAATTTACAATACTCATTTTCCAAGTGAGGTAGGTCACATAAAAAGGTACAATTACATGTTACAAAGGTTCTCCTTGAATACAATTGAGGGGTGATACATAAATATGATTTCCACTGATACAAATGATAAACATGAGAAAGTACTCTTTCACATACGAGCTCTCCATCCAAGAAGTACTTATTGCCATGAACAAGAACTGGGGACCCAACGAAGTAAGGTGCATGTTCCACCCAACCATGTGGTACCCGTAGGCCCACCCCCTGTGCTAGGAGATAGTAAAAAGGTTCCCTAGACATAACCTACAAACCCTAGACACAAGTAAAAACATAGACAAAACTATACAAATACCAACTTAACTTAATGGTTACATTGCTTCTAGAACAAAATGATCAAATATACTAAGTTCACAAGGACACTGTTATTATAGGTGGAGTGTCATCACAATGTTGCATAGGTTACCCAGGTGTTTCTTCCTAGATTTCGGCCCCCATCTTGGGTTACCCTGGTAACCTCTTACAAAACCTAGCCCCATATGCAATCTGTTGTGGAATCGAATATCTTTCATAGTGACTAGATATTGATTTTTCCATTCTAGGCCTTCTCGACTCATCCCCAAGTCTGAACTAGCCCTTGAGTCTATGATAGTTAAAGGTTCTAGACTACCTAATGTGTTGTTTTAGTTTTCACTAATTAACTAACTCTACATGAGTTACCCTGGCACCACTTTGTGTGTCGGCCCTCATTAAGAGCCACTCCCCTAATAATAACACAAAGAAACTAATTCTACTAACTAGGGGTAAACAAGGTGCACATATTCTAACATCAAAATAAACAACAAAATAACAATAGACATCACAATCCTATTCATAGAACTAGGTGTCTAAACCGAATATAACTATGTGCCCTACCCTAGTTTATTCAAATTACATAATCATCATAAAAATAACTCCCTTTCAAGAAAATTACGTCTAGAAGACTTAATTTCTCAATTAACCCCAATTTTCCCAACAAGAATATAAAATAACTCAAAGCAAATTTAGGCAAAAATAAGAATCTAATGTTAGGATTTTCTAAATCCAATCAAATTAGTTACATATAGCATGAGAATTAATCAACTTGTTTATAATTCTTTTCTCAACAAGAAAAAGCAATTGAAACAATTAATCTAATTCTAATTTTCTCAATTTTACATAAAAATAAATATCAAATTTTCTCTTTCAACCTTATTATTTAAAAAATAGTTGATCTCATGCATTTCAAGAATCTAATAGATAAAACCTTATTTAAATACTAAATTATCTTCCTTAAACTATAAAAATATATATACATACATACATACATACATATATATATATATATAATATATATATTTAAAGTTTAAATTTAATAAATCAAAATTCATTTTTAATAAAGTAAATCGAATTTTTATTAAAGAAATCATATGGCAAAGAGTTTTACGGACTATGTTTGCCACCAGTTGTATACACAACCCACCCCGTATGGGGTAGTGATTGTGTTGGCAACTGTGCAATGCCTATGAGGGCAGTGCCGACTGCCTCCATAGTCGTTGCCCAATATGGGGGTGACTGTGGGGGTAACTCTACGGCCCCCAAATCTTTACTAAAATTTTTTAATTTAAAATGCCATACCCTAATTCGCCTGAGCGGCGATATTCCTAAATACTTTTGATATTTCATGTTTAAAATCTTCGTCCATATGGCAATTTTTGGGAATTCGTGTATTTTTAATAAAATTCTCACAATTTAATATATATATGTATATGTATATATATATAATTTATATACATATTTCCCCAGATATAATTTATATACATATATACATATAAATATATACACAATTTGAACAATAAATAAAATATTGTATTAAGGTAATTATTTTCAACAGGGTTTTCTAGAGGAAATTGAAAGAAATCTAACAATTAATAGAAATTTTATCAGAGATCTTCAATTTCAACAACAGAGGATTTTCAATTCAAATTAACAAAATATTTTTTAGAGGAAATGTTTAGAAAAGTTCCTCACAGAGGTTTCCATTTCCTCAAATTAATCTGTAAGTTTCACTTACAATTCTATAGAGGTTTCTTCTGTTTTCTTTTGAAACTTTTCAATTGTTTAACAAAAACCTTTTGGATTGCTCTCTAATTTTACTATAAAATCTTGTTTCGTAATTTACACAGAGAGGTAATGAATTTTCTACAAAAACATTGTCAACAAATTTTTACCGAGAAGAACAGAGGCTTCAATAAAAAATTTCTTCTACAGGCAATCTTTTATTTAACAAATTTTAACAAAACTTCTACAAAATTAATTCTTTATATAGGCAATCTTTTCAAAAGACAATAAACTAAATAAATAGGAAAGAACTATATTCTTGTAGCTTGAAGAATTTGACAATTGCGTGCAACTTCCAAAGCCCCTTTTCAAATCCCACTTCCCAAAAGAATGCAAATTTTTGAACAAATATAAACTCGAGAACTTCTTCCAGAATTTTTAAAACAAAATCCAAAAAGATCACAATATTTTTCCAATCTCTGTTCTTTTTCTCTTTTTCCGTGAAGTGCTTTCTTGCCTTCCCAATCTGGCAATATTCTTTTCCGAGAAAATCCTCAACAAGAATTTTTGCATTTAATTCAACTAACACACATGGAAAATCAAGAAAATATCTTCTAACAACTCAGATATTTTCTCCTCACACTTATCAAGAATTTATTCCATTTTATAGAATTAAAGAATTCAAAAATCAATTCCATTTTTTTAAATTTTAATACATATTTAAAATTCCATTTCTCACAAAAAGCATTTAATATATATTTAATCTATTCTCTCAATAAAAGTTAACTTTAATTTATTTATTTAATAAAATAATTTTAATCACAAGACTAAATTATTTTACCAATAAACTAATTTAATTAATTAAATTAAATATGAAACTTTTATCTACAATATTAAAATTTATTTAAATATGCACTAAATTACAAAGAACATTAATCTAACATGAAATTCACAAAACAAACCTTTCATAACAAATAATCAAGACAGACACAGACGAGACAACCAAAAACACCAGACCTAAACTGACGACATACTGTGACTGGGTTTGAGACTAGACTAGGAAAAACCTCGTTACTACCTCCCAATCAACATTACCGTTGAGTCTGGACACACTCAGACCTGTGAAGCCAGGTGGAGTCATGTCATGTACCTACAATCCTGCAATCAAACATATTACATATATAATCCATGATTCAAACACACCGTGAGGAGATAATTATGGAAATCACAGGGCACTCACAAGCGAGTGATGCAACTCCGTTCTCCTCACCAATACATATCACATCAAACTGACAAAATAAATAACAATTAATCTACCATAAGCATATATATAGCAGTAACCTCTCAAGTAAACATCTATGCTAACCTAAAGCATGTCAGAAATAATTACCACCATACAATGTATCATCACATCACAAAATAAATCCACCATCACTCTACAATCAATGATCAATACATCAAAACAAAGTATCAGGGTCTATCAAAGTGAAACATACTATCTGAAAACATAAGCAAAATGGAGGGGTACTACATGATATGATTATGAATGTTGTTTTGATGGATTTGAAAAAGGTATATGATTGACTTATAACGTAGATGGTGAGTCAACTAGCCCTTGAATATATCTAAAATGACCTTAATAATGAAATTTAATAATTCAATTGACCTAATGATGCAAATAACTACTCTAACATAGAAACAATAGATCTAAAAATATCATAGGAAAAATCAAACTGCAAGAATAGACTAAGTAGGACATTGTACACTTGTGATGTGAATTTCAAAATGATTTTCAAGGACACTTCCTTTGAGGGTGCCACCATCTTGTTAGGTATTTTTTGGATCTTTTTCACAATCCTTGAGATCTAGATTAGGGCTTCTAATTTTCATCTGCAAATTTATTGGATCATTATCAAATAATTTTGTAGGTGATTTTTCATGAGTTTTCAAGGCCTAGGGTTTTGATTGCAACAATCAATAACGGATATTCAAACCTGAACCAACACATTCAAAGAGAGAGTAAGGGTTGTTCCATTTAGGGGCTTTCCTTAGTCAAACCTCGTGTTAGTGTTTTCACTTCCACAATGGCAATGCTAATAATAAAATGATAAATGATAGGAAGGAATGATGAATCCATAAAGTGTTTCAACTCACCACCCTTCAATGGTTTATTTGGGGGAATAAAGTCATGCACATCTCCTCAAGGTCTTAGATATCTCTTTCTTAAATTGTTTGAATTGCTTGGAGATCTGCAACACGGGTTAACCTTCACAAACAATGATAACGTGAACATACATAAAATCACATAGGATTTAATATTATGCTTGGATCTTGAATTCTTGTAATAAATCCTTTAATGGCTTCTCTTGACTTGCTTGATAATGCTCTTGATGTCTAAAATTTCCTCTTAATGTTAGATATTTCTTCTTCTATTTGAAACAATGCAATAACTAGGTATTTATATGCAATCACTCTAATTTATTACAAATTAAATCTTGATAGCTAACTTTAGACATTTGAATTTGAAATAATAAAAGGGGCTTTCTAACATATTTGAATTTGGAGCCAAAATAGGGGGACATAGGTGCTCTAGGTTCCAATGTCCTAGACCTATTTTTTGAGAAATTTGAAGTTCATGCAAAAATATTAAATGAATGCATTTGTTTCCCACTTGCAATTTTTTGGTAAGTGTTAAAATGCGTTGTGGAATGCACAATTTAGGAAATTAGGTGTTCAATTAGGTACAATGACTGAAGGGGGAGAAAAACAGTGTGAAATTGTCAAGGGTGACAATTTTCAATGCTAGAAACACATCCTAAGATTTAATGATATGCAAGTTATTATGGTTAGACATAAAATTAGCCAAATAAATTTCACATTGTAGTGTAGAAAAATGTACACCTTTACATTTTCACACTATGTTTGGGTCCCTTAATTAAATTGGACTTAATTAAGCCTCTAATTGACCCAATTATGTATTTGAAAACCTAATTAATCCCATTATCCAAAAGGGAAACCTATATTAAACAATTGCGAACATCAAATTAAGCACCATGAAAATTGAGTGTCCTAGATTTAGGGCCTAGGACCCATTCACCCAAGGGCGAATGAGTCCTCCTTAGGTCCCAGGTTCCAATTTAAAATATGTTTTTGGTGATATTTTTATGATCCCAATTCAAGTTGGAATTATCGGCTTTTGAATTTTAATTGACAGGAAATAAGAAAATCACCTATAAATACATAGTTATTTTATCAATTCAAAACATCTAGCAAGAAGGAAACTTTCACATGAGCAAATATTATTGTCTAGTATATTTCAGGAGGATTTTACCCCATCTTTGCATAAGGAAAACAACAAGATCTCCAATAGGGTTGACTCACTTGGGGTTATGTAGCGTAAAAAAATGTATCTTTGGATATTTTCACACTCATTTGGGTCTTTCTTATGGATTTTGGCCTAGTTTTTGCCTAGATTTAATGTTGTAATGTGGTCAACACATTCACATTAGGTCTTGGACCCTTGTGAATCAATAAGAATTCTATGATGTCTTGTAAAAGTGTTGTGAAGTGTTGTGACCCACTTTCACACTTTTCTAGGACCTTTTTACTATAATTCACTTAAATAACCTCTTTTTTATCATTTACCAAGCCTTATTTCAAATGGTTTTAAAATGTAGTAACAAACTTTCACACTTTTTTAGGCTTGTCATCAATAATTTGACCCTTTCTTATGTTTAAATGACCCCTTTATACACTTACAGGCCCTACTTAAGCGTATTTTTGAGAATAATCTCGTTAAACATCATTTAATACACTTTAATTCTCAACACCCACTTAAAATTTCCTAGTGGGACCAGGTTGCCACTAGGGGCGACTTAGTCCCACTTGGCTCAAAAATAAAAATTATTTCAAAATTATGGCGAGATATCATTTTCTAAGCCTTCAGGTCAGCCTGTGATGTGGTATTTTCAAGAAAATTTGTATAATCATGTATAAATATAGGGTTTTCCCCTCATTTTTCATCTGATAATCTCCTTAATTCCCCATTCATTCACTTAATCATTCAAGCAATTATCAAGCATTCACTTTAGCATTTTCAAGTCTACATCCATTGGAGCTTCTACTTGCATATCTTCAGATCTCTACTTCAAGGGCTTGGTGAGTTGTAGCATCGCATGTTGGTCATTCATCATTATCTTTTCATTTCATTTCATTTTCAAGGGTTTAATTACCAAACCAGGATTTGACCAAGGAAAACCCCTATTCACTAACCCTTAACACTTTTTCCCCCTCTTTGCATACCAAACCGGGGTTTGACCAAGGCAAACCCCTATTCACTAACCCTTAACATTTTTTCCCCCTCTTTGAATGTGTTTTGCAAGTCTTGTATGTAGATTTTTCAAAGAGCAAGGTGTGAAATTTTTTCAACAATTCCTCAAAGTCAACAAAACCCTAAAAGAAGCTTGGAGAGCACCTACAGGTTAGATTATGCAGATTCAAATCTGAAAACCTGTTAGGAGCTGTAGTGCAGACCAGGAGCTATAGATTGCATCTTCAAATTTCTTGAAATCTGAAGGTGGACTAATTCACCATCAGTGGTGAATTAGTCCCACTGCCATGCCTAAAAAGTGTTTTCTAAAGTTTTGGATACCCTTTTGGCTAAAACCTGTTCTGGCAAAATTTCCCTGAAAAAGGACTAAGTCGCCCAGCTTGGCATAAGTGACCCAGTTGGCTTCAACAATGATTTTTGTAGGATTCCAGAGCTCCTCTACATCACTTTCTAGTTTCCAGGTGCACCTCTCCATTCTCATTTATTTTTTTACACTTTGTTTGCATATTTAGTTCATTTTACATATCACAATGTGTTTTCAAACAAAGTGCATTTCCTTAGTTTTGCATTAATAATCCATCTCCTTTATCGGTTCCTTGAATTTAGAACATTCTATTTAGACAAATTTAAATCATATTTTCAATAGTCTTGAGTGAACTACCTAGGTTTTTGGGATATCTTTCTCCTTTTAGGTGCAAAACCATAGAAGTGTAAGAGAGCCCCTATCCCCAAAAATCTACGATTCAAGTTAAAATTCAATCCTACCTTTTGGGATCTCATTTCCTAATTAAATTAATAGAAATATAGGTTCATTACACCCCATTTGTCCGATTCTATTTTTAGTAAATTATTGGTGAACCCTCCATTTAGTAAAGAACCTATTTTTTGGTGTTTCATTTTGGTGAACTTGACATTCTTGCACTATAAAATTTTTGAAATTGGAGTTCATTCAAACCCTAGGTCTAGGATTTTAACTAGTTTTCATTGCATTGCATTAGTTTTCATTTCATCTAGGGTTTTAAATTTTCATTTTTTATTGTACTTGCATACATATTACGTTGATTTTGCATAGTACTTGCATATTAGTGTATTTTCAGTCATTTACATTCACAAATTTAGTCAAAATTGCATTTCAAAAAGTGTCACTTTGTTTGTTATTTGTCACTAATTTAATTTTCATTAGAACACCTAAATCTATAAAATTATGTCACTAAAACCACAATTTGCAACATGGAATAGAGAACACAAACAACTTAGAACTTACATTTTTATTTTTAAAAACTTGTACAAGGACCCATTCGCCCTTGGGCAAATGAGTCCTTGAGGATACATCAAAACTATTTTTTATGAGCATTTTTTTGGTCCTCTGCACTTCCCAGACCCGTTGGTAAACTACTATTTTAGTTTGTCAATTTTTGAGAATTTATATTTTATGAATTAGGTCTAATCATTCATTTAGTTTAGGCATTGCAAATTGAAAAAAAAATGTTGCATTTTAGATGTGTAGAATAATATTACATCATTTTTTCATTAAAAAATTCTCTTGTTATCAAACTTCATGTTCTATTTTCATATCTTGTTGAATAATCTAAGAAATTTTTGTTACAAGCATATGAATATGAAATAATTTCCCCTCTTTTCTTGTTTTTCAATTGATCTATCTCCGATCAAACTAGCTTAGTGAAAGAGAATACAAATTTGGACAATCATGACAATCAAGTTTGTTCTTCTCCCAATATCTCTCATATTTGTGAATAATATATTTTGGTGTTAGAGGAACCCATCATTGAGAGCCATGAGAAACCTATTTGTTTCTCTTCTCCTATTTGGGAATACAATATAGAACATGGGGATGCAATCATTGATAAGCAAGAAAATCATAATTATTCTTCTCTAGATACCTCCCCTACTTGTAATGAAGATATCTTAGAAGACCCAACCATTGAATGCCATGAAAATATTGTTTTCTCCTCTCTTAAAAACTCTCCTACTAGGGAAGATATCACAATGCAAGAGGATGATAGCAATGTGGCTTCCTTAGATGAAGATAATGAGGTGACATTAGACTCCCCTTCACTAAAAGATCATCAAAATAAGGATGAATTTGTTGAGGTTCTGGACATTAGATCTCCTTTGATTATAGGGCCTCCCAACACTCCTCTTAGACCTCCTAAGAGTCCTCTACTTATCGGACCTTCTAAGAGTCCTCTAATTATTGGACCTCCCAAGTCATCTCCTAAGCCACTTCTTATCATAGGACTACCACAACACCAAACACAACCTCTAGGACATATCTTAAATTTTGCAAGACAACTCACTCATAACAACATTTCACAACAACCAAGTTATAATACCATTGCACACACATACATAATTCAAGGTATGAACTCAATCAACTTAGACATTACCTTTCATCAAGATGAGTTACCTCCATTAGAAGTGCAAAAACAAAATGATGCTTTGATGATATGGGCTAGTATCAACAATAATGGTATCAAATGTGGCATAATACATACCCTCATTCATAATGGTTTGGCACTTAATGTTTGTAGTTTAAACCTTTTAATTAATATTGGAGTGGACAAGAGTAAAATTCAACCAGATTCTTTATCTATTTATAGATTTCATAATGTGGGAAAACAACTGTTTGGTGTTGTAACATTGCTTGTTAAAGTTGGTAGGGTTACATGGAAAACTACTATTCATGTCATGCCTCAATAACTCTCATATAATCTTCTCTTAGGTAGACCTTGGATTCATGCAATGAATGTGGTGCCTTTAACATTACATCGTCTAGTGAAGTAAACTTATCAAAATGAGGTGTACACAATTAAAGTTGGCCTACAATCATATCATAATTATTTGGAAACTAAAACAGGAATAACAAATCCTTACAATATTGACACCAACTAGAAAAGTGGAACCTTTACAAGTTGAATATAAGGATAAGTGCCTTTCACTTGTAATAATGTTGTCAGAAGAAAATTAGGGATCATTAGATTTCACACCAAAATTCTACTGGAAACCTAAGATTATATAATTAAAGTCAAGAAAGTAGAAAGAAGTTTTTGTACTATCCACACAAGTTGAGTCATCAAAAGCATGTGAGTCCACAAATTTTAGAAAATAAGAGGAAAAAAATAATTACACAACATATGAAGAGTGTGATCATGAGGAACCACCAACTCCAAAAGAAATGGAAAAATTTTATGGAAGAGGTTATGAGCTTTTAAAACAAATTGGTCATAATGGAAAATGATGTGGTAATAGAGAACAAGGTATCCATGTTCCTATAGAGATTAACACACAAGAAACAACTAGTGGTATTGGTTATTGTCTTTCAAAAGAAATGAAATCATCAAAGAAATGTTGGATTAATATCAATGTCATCACACAAACCACTCCTAAGACATCTTCAAACACATGTCTTAGTAATTATTAGGGTTCTTCAGATTTTACACCCTCCTTTACGGGAGAGTATAAAATCTTAAAAACTAAAGAGCCTTGTGTATATATGACACTTTGTAGTAAGCAAGAAATATCTCTTTCACAAAAGAAAGGAACATCTTCTACTATTGATCAAGAGAAAACCTTGACAAATCTTCTCCATGCTCGCTTGATCTCTCTCCCTCCAAGAACACCAAAGAAATTTTACAACAAAATTTCATTTTATGCATATCATAAAGTTCATGGTCACTCTACTAATGAATGTAAGGCTTTGAGTAAAAAAATTCAACATCTTATGTATTGTGGTGCTCTTCCTTATGTTGATGCACCTATTTCCTCTAATTGATAATTATTTTCACCCTATCATGTCAGTCATAATTATGTGGCACTGATAGCTTTATGTGTCTTGCTCATTTCCATTCATGGTGGAAATATTAGGTGCAACCATATTTCTCTTGGCAGCAACATGATAGTTCTTGGTGGTTTTCTTTGTCTCCATGATTGGGGGGAAAAGATAACTAGTTTAGGAGATGTGCATTATTTCCAAGAACCCTCTCTTTCTACTTAAAATACCAACATAGCAAGTATGTCGATATTTTAAGTGGGGGGCATATTATCCCCCATTCATTGTTTGCATGTTCCCTTCTTAGTGATGATAGAAGAGATCTCCTAGGAAGTGTGAAATTTTTATTCAAAGTGTGATCTCAATTCATGTGATGTGTCTTCTTAGAAGTGACATAGGGTTTGATGTTCCTCAAGAGCATGACCTTTCTTGGAATATGACATTACTCTTAGTGGTGATGCTACGTCTTGCATTCGCTAAGTTGCAAATCTTTTATCCTCGACTAGTCCTCTCTTAGTGACATCAAGCACGATGTTCCCTAAGGTGGGACCTTTAATGAACTAAGTAAAACCCATTTGACCATCCTATCCTATTGTACTTGAAATGACCACCCAAAAAAACACAACTTGCTTTCCAGTGGAGCCCTTTTGTTTTTCATGAGTGCCCTGCATAATGCAGCTTGCTAGCTTTGTGACCTCTTTTTGTGGTGCCTTATCAAAATTATTAGGGAGTATAACTTTTGGTAAGGTTGACGTAGGGGATCCTGTGGACCTAGTATGACATTCTCATTAGCCACGTTTTTGTGGGTACATACCAACCTAGTGTGTGCTTCTCAGTTTCTTGAGGGCTCACCCCTAGTGTATACCATATGGCACTAGCTCACATGAGGGTATTTTTCATGGCCACCAAGCATAACACAACTTGCTTTCCTTTGGAGCCATGTGTTTCATAAGTGATTTTACATCCTTTTGAGTGTATTTGATGGATGTGGCATAATGCAACTTGCTATTCTATCTTTCTTTGCATTAATTTTAACATTGTATGTTTGTGTATCATGTCTTGTTGCTTCATATCATACATTCATGTGTGTCCTTGTGCTTATGTTGGTTTGCCAAGGGATCTTGATCTTGGGGGATTGATTAACCTCCTTGATATTTTTCATCCTATCCCAACAAAATTTTTACACTTGGACCCCTCTTGATACTTTTCTACTTTAGTGTGAGTTTGAACGTAGGGCTCATCCTCTCACTAAAGTGGGGGCTAAATGTAGTGTACAAAAATGTATACCTTTACATTTTCACACTATGTTTGGGTCCCTTAATTAAATCGGACTTAATCAAGCCTCAAATTGACCCAATTATGCATTTTAAAGCCTAATTAATCATGTTTTCATTTATATAGGTTTAGGATGTTTGAGAGTGGTTTTTAGATCTCTAGGAGTTATAATGAAAATTCTACTTTTTGGAAGATCTTATAATTTTTTAGACTTAATCGAATTTCTATAATCATCATTTCAAATTTCAATAAATAGGAGGTCTATAATTAGCATGTTGTATTGTATTTATCTCTATCTATCTCACTCATTGTTTATCCCTTATGCTCTAGACCCCTCTCTCTCACTATCTTCATCTCTTTAATTGACTCTCTCCCTTGAGCTCAAGAACTACCTCTTGTAGTGTCAGAAAATGTACATATTTACATTTTCACACTATGTTTGCATCCCCTTAATTAATTGGACTTAATTAAGCCTTTAATTGGCCCAATTATGCATTCACAAGCCTAATTAATTTCATTTTCTGAAAGGGGAACCCACGTTTAATCAATTCCTACACTTGATTACACACCTTGGAAAATGTGTGCCCTAAGTTTAAGGCCTCGAGTGGGTCCTCCTTAAGACTTGAGATCCATTTTTTAATATGTTTGTGGTGGAATTTTAATGATTTAAATTCAAATTTCAAAGGTCATCTTGGGATGTTTAATTGTCGGGTATTTAAGGAATCACCTATAAATACAAGGTTATTTTATCAAATTCAAATCCTAGGCAATCCTAAGACTTTTTAAAGAGAAAAATTATAGCCAAGAGAATTGGAGAGTAGATTTATTAGCCAATTATTACAACATTCAAGATCCTATCATTGTGTCAAGATTTGTGTGTGTTCATGCACGTTTTTGAGCTAACATTGTGATGTAGGCTTCAAATTTTCAAGCATCAAATCAAGCATTCAATCAAGCCATTTCATGCAAGATCTAATCCTTGGAGTGATGTGTTAGACTTTAGTCTTCTAAGGTCATCCATTAAAGGGTTTGGTGAGTTGCAACAAGCTATTGTTCATTCATCATTCCTTCCATTTATAATTTTATTTCTTTATCAATGTTTAATTACCAAAGTAGGATTTGACCAAGGCAAACCATCATACACCAAAAATAAACATTTTTCTCCTCTTTGTTTTTGTATATTTGCAGGTGAAGAAGGATTGAAAGTGGATCAAAAGTGCAATTTTGCAAAGTTGTCAAAGTTGTCAAGATACAAAAACTCACCTACAAGTTTTATTTATAGCTTTCTGATGGTGAAACCTAGGGGAATCAAAGCCTTAGATCCAACATTAGAGGACTGGAAAAATAAATTTTAGAACCCTATACAGAGATCCATTCACCCTTAGGTGAATATTTCCTTTAGCAAAGCCTGAAACCCGCTTTTGGAGCTAGGTACATACCATCTTAACCTTCTAAGATCTATTGGTTAATGGTTTTTAATGCTAATGTTATCATAATACTTCATGTTTCAAGTGTTAGATCTCATAAGTTTGATTGCTAATTCACTTTTATTCTTCTCTAAAAACTGTTGTTCAGTCATTTCTATCATAAGGAAGTTAGGACAACATAGTGACCAAACCTAGGGTTGACTCACCTTGAAAGTTGAAAGTCAACTATAACCATTTGTGACACTATCCCTCTTCCTAATGAACATGGAAAAGTTGGATTTGTGATTAGGTGGACACCCCCCTTTTGCATTTTCACATAGGTCCCTCATTTTTAAGTCTTCTTATTTCACTCCCCCCACTTTTCCTTTGTTTCACCTCTCTGTCTCTCTCTCTTACCTCTCTACTCTCTATGTCACCATTCTCTCTCCCTCTCATTCTATTTATCTTTCTCTCTTCATCCCTCTTTCCCTCCTCTCTCTCTCTCTCTACTCTCTATTTCCCTCCTTCCCTCTACTTCTCTTTATCTCCTTCCCTCCCTCCTTTCCCCATCTCTCTCCTCTATCTACTTATCTCTCTCCATCTCTACCTCTCCCTCCTTCCTTCCCTCTCATCTCCCCCTCTCTCTCAATATCTCCCCCTTACTCCTTTCATCTATGCTTCTCTCTATACCACCTTTCTCTTAGTTCCCCTCCCTCCATCCCCCATCTCTCTCTCTCTCTCTCTCTCTCTCTCTCTCTCTCTCTCATTTCTAGTAGAGGACTCTTAGGAGGTCTACGAGGAGCATTGGGAGGCCCTATAATCAAAGGACATCTAATGTTCAGAACCTCAACAAATTCATCCTTATTTTGATGATCTTTTAGTGAAGGGGAGTCTAATGTCACCTTGTTATCTTCATCTAAGGAAGCCACATTGCTATTGCTTGAAAGACATGTATCAATGCTACCATCCTCTTGCATTATGATATCTTCCCTAGTATAAGAGTTTTTAAGAGAGGAGAAAACAAGATTTTCATGGCATTCAATGGTTGGGTCTTCTAAAATATCTTCATCACAAGTAGGGGAGGTATCTAGAGAAGAACAATTATTATTTTATTGCTTATCAATGATGGCATCCCCTTGTTCAATATTGCATTCACAAATAGGATTCTCATGGCTCTCAATGATGGGTTCCTCTAACACCAAAATATGAGAGATATTGGGAGAAGAATAAACTTGATTGTCATGATTATACAAATTTGTATTCTCTTTCACTAAGCTAGTGTCACGAGAGAGGGATCAATGAAAAACAAGAAAAGATGGGAAAGTATTTCTTATTCATATGCTTGTAGCAACAATTTCTTAGATTATTCAACAAGATCTAAAAATAGAACATGAAGTTTTATAACAAGCAACGTTTTCAATGAAAACATGATGTAATAATTGTTCTACAAATATGAAATGCAACATTTCTTTTCAATTTGCAATGCCTAAACTAAATGAATGATTAGACCTAATTCATAAAATAGAAATTCTCAAAAATTGATAGACTAAAATAGTAGTTTACTAGCAGGTCTGGGAAGTGCAAAGGACCACAAAAATTCTCATAAATTTTATTTTTGATGTGTCCTCAAGGACTTATTCACCCAAGGGAAAATGGGTCCTTATACAAGGCTTTTAAAAATAAAAAATGTAAGTTCTAAGTTGTTTGTGTTCTCTATTCCAGGTTGCAAATTGTGGTTTCAGTGACATAATTTTCTAGATTTAGGTGTCCTAATGCAAATTAAATTAGTGACAAATGACGAACAAAGTGACACTTTTTGAAATGAAATTTTGACTAAATTTGTGAATCTAAATGACTGAAAATACACTAATATGCAAGTACTATACAAAATTAATATAATATGTATGCAATTCTTTTTAGATTTTTCTGATTTTAAACAATGCAAAATGCAAATTTAAAACCCTAGATGAAATGCAAACTAATGCAAACTAGTGCAAATCCTAGACCTAGGGTTTGAATGAACTCCAATTTCAAAAAGTTTATAATGCAAGAATGTCAATTTCACCAATATAAAACACCGAAAAATAGTTTATTTACTAAAATGGGGGGTTCACCAATAATTTACTAAAAATAGAATGGGAAAAATGGGGTGTAATGAACCTATCTTTCTATTAATTTTAATAGGAAATGAGATCCCCAAAGGTAGGATTGACTTTTAACCCTAGGTTAGTCAACCCTATTAGAGATCTCGTTGTTTTCCTTATGCAAAGATGGGATTAAATCTTCCTAAAATATACTAGACAATAATATTTGCTCATGTGAAAGTTTCCTTCTTGCTAGATGTTTTGAATTGATAAAATAACTATTTATTTATATGTGATTTTCGTATTTCCTGTCAATTAAAATTCAAAAGCTAAGAATTGCAACTTGAATTGGGATCATAAAAATACTACCAAAAACATATTTTAAGTTGGGACCTGGGACATAAGGAGGACTCATTCGCCCTTGGGAAAATGGGTCTTAGGCCCTAAATCTAGGACACTATATTTTCATGGTGCTTAATTTGATGTTTGAAATTGTTTAATACATGTTTCCCTTTCGGATAATGGGATTAATTAGGTTTTTAAATACATAATTGGGTCAATTAGAGGCTTAATTAAGGAACCCAAACATAGTGTGAAAATGTAAAAGTGTACATTTTTCTACACTACAACACATGAAATTTATTTAGCTAATTTTATGTCTAACCATAATAACATGCATATCATTAAATCTTAGGATGTGTTTGTAGCATCGAAAATTGTCACCCTTGACAATTTTACACTATGTTTTGCTCCCCCTTAAGTCATTGGACCTAATTGAATACCTAATTTCCTAAATTGTGCATTCCACAACCCATTTTAACACTTACCAAAAAATTGCAAATGGGAAACAAATGCATTCATTTAATATTTTTGCACGAACTTCAAATTTCTCAAAAAATAGGTCTAGGACATTGGAACCTAGAGAACCTATGTCCCCCTATTTTGGCTTCAAATTCAAATATGTCAGAAAGCCCCTTTTATTATTTCAAATTCAAATTTCTAAAGTTAGCTATTGAGATTTAATTTGTAAGAAATTAGAATAATTGCATATAAATACCTAGTTATTGCGTCATTTCAAAGAGAAGAAGAAATATCTATCATTAAGAGGAAATTTTAGATATCAAGAGCATTATCAAGCAAGTCAAAAGCAACCATTAAAGGATTTATTGTAGAAAATCAAGATCCAAGCATCATATCAAATCCTATGTGATTTTATGTATGTTCACATTATCATTGTTTGTGAAGGCTAACCCTTGTTACAGATCTCCAAGCAATTCAAACAATTTAAGAAAGAAATATCCAAGACCTTGAGGAGATGTGCATGACTTTAGTCCCCTAAAGAAACCATTGAAGGGTGGTGAGTTGCAAAACTTTATGGATTCATCATTCCTTCCTATTTATCATTTTATCATTAGCATTTCCATTGTGGAAGTGGAAACACTGACATGGGGTTTGACTAAGGCAAGCCCCTAAATGGCACAACCCTTACTCTCTCTTTGAATGTGTTGGTTTCAGATTTGAAGAGGATTGAAGGAATTTTGAATATCCATTATTGGTTGTTGCAATCGAAACCCTAGGAGTTGACAACTCATGAAAAATAACCTATAAAATTATTCTATAATGATTCGATAAATTTGTAGATGAAAATTAGAAGCCTTGATCTAGATCTCAAGGATTGTGAAACAGATCCAAAAAAAGACCTAATAGGATACTGGTGCCCTCAGAGGAAACTTCCTTGGAAATCATTCTCAAATTCACATCACAGGTGCACAATGTCCTGCTTAGTATATTCTTGTAGTTTGATTTTTCCTATGACATTTCAAATCTATTGTTTCTATGTTAGAGTAGTTATTTGCATCATTAGGTCAATTGAATTATTAAATTTCATTATTAAGGTCATTTTAGATTTGTTCAAGGGTTAGTTGACTCACCATCTAGATTGTAAGTCAATCATATACCTTGTTCAAATCCATCAAACCATCATTCATAATCATAGCACATCATATCCGCCCTTTCAAATCCAATGAAATTAGGAAAAGGTGTGAAAACATTAAAGAGTTAACTCCAAAAGGGATAGATCCACTTTCCACATATATCATGTGGATTAACATCAACCTTTTTCTATGTTTTAGTGTTATATATATATATTATATTTAATTATATAATATGTATATATATTCTTCGCATTTCATTATATATATTTAATAATATGATAGAAGATATTTATTAAGTAAAAGATATAATAAATAAGCTTAAATGCATATATCTACATGAGTTTTAGATCTATATAGACCACAAGGCCTTTATTAGAGTTATTTTTTAAAATTTTAATTTAATATTCATAAATAAATTAAAATGATGTTATTTATTATAGTTTTATTAATATAGTTAATATATATATATATATATAGAGAGAGAGAGAGAGAGAGAGAAAATTGCTACCATTAGGACATTACCCATTTTATTAAACTGAGAAAAAAGGCAGTTACAATTTGTGGCTTGAGATAAGGAAAGACTAAAGAAAAGGGTTCTCAGCCTCTTGATTACTTAGATCCTTCATAATTTGGCAATAGAAATAAGAGTGTCATAATGTGATAGATAGAAAGCATTGTAGCCATATTATTCCTATTGAGTCCCTCTCTCATGAGTGTTATTTCCTATTTCATTTCTTATTTTTCCTTATTGTTTCTATGCATATCACATCCCTCACCAAACCTATTTTGGGTTCTCTATTTAGAGTAGCCAATGCACCTATAGACTTCTCTTGATATTTTTCATTCACGAATATCCTCATTGCTTTCCCAGCCTATTCATATCTTCCAGAGGTACTTACCATGTTATAAAGAAAATGTTCTAGAAATTTATAGTTATGGATTGTGCCCTTTGTAAATGGTTTATGCCTATGACCATTGTGATAGCCTCCTCCTCCACCTTATATCTTAGCATAAATATTTCCTTCAATTGCTTCTTTACATCAACTTGCTTGAAGTAACAGTACGCGTTCAAGATTTTTATCATGTCTTCCATAGCACTTGTGATGCTATTTGAACAAACAATGATCTACATTTTATAGTCTTTATATTTTCATGTTCTTAATTTGTGATAGCCTAATCTTATCCATTTTACCTCGGAAATATTGTCAAGATTCTGGATAAGTAATTACATATTTAACTAGATCATATGAGAGCCTTCATTTGGTTGATATTTTCCAATTTCTATTTGCATAGAACATCCATGATTCAATTCCCATTATTTCCCGAGTGTTCATAATTTCCATATTGCAAAAGACTAAGATTTCTCTTCATTTTATGCTCACTTAACCCACTTATATCTCATGTCTATTTTTCCTTCTTAGAGGTGTTGTAAGTATGTGCAATTTGTGTTGTCATTGATGTCAACAAATTTTTATAGTAGCAATGATTTCAATAGGTACAAGTCTATGAGGAGATTGTTGGTTGTGGGTGATCCCACAATACTGGTTTACAATTTTTGGCCAAACTAGACATTGAAATAAATTTTTTAAAGTAAATCTTCACTTTCAGGCACCTATAATGGCTAAATCATGAGGAATTTGAAGATGATGCAAACTAGTGATTTGTGACATTTTTGTCTGTAGATTCTAAATATATTTTTTTCAAAATTTTTGGAATCAAATTGTGCTTCTTTTCCATCTCCTTCCAAAACTAGTTTTTAATAGTAAACACCATTTTTAAAGAGTGATGTTACTAGCTAACACAACTTTTTTTTCTATGAAGGATAAAATTCTAATTTTTTTGAATTTAGATTTGTAACTATGATATCTAGTGCATTGAATTAGTTTCATAGCATTTCATTGAATATTTTTTTCTTAATTAAGTTTTAAAGTCAAACCAGTTACAATTCAAATGTGATTTACTAGCTAAAACATAACTTTTTTTGAATGTACCAAAATTCATTTTTTATTTTGTTGGATCAAGGACATCAATATCTAGTGCATTGATATATATATATATATATATATATTATAATCTGCTTTCTTTCCACATGTGCAAAACAGAGAGCTTAATTTTCGGTGAAAAACCGACATTCACAAGAAATAAAAATAAATATAATAATAAAACCATACTTTTTGGGAAGCTTATAATAAGAACTATATACTTACAAAAAATAAATTTTAAATAAATTCATTTGATCCCCCAAAAGGTAAATCAAAACTGGTTTTTTATCAGCATTTTAATAGGTGTAAAGGAGAATGGTTCAAAATTAGTAGGGTTTTATCCAAGGGGGTTTGATCTAAGGTGGTTTGTGTTAATTTTTAAGATCATATTTGTAATAAATAGAAATGATACAGTGAACACAATAACACAACAAGATACCCTGGGAAAACCAAGCTCCAACTTGAGGGAGAAAAACCCAACAACAATATATCTCTTATATATTGAATAATGGAAAGCAATTTTCTTTTACAATGAGGCCAAATACAAGGCCAAATCAATCAGCACCACACTTGGTGCAATCTCAAACAATAATATATCGAACTCCTTCAATTATATCGATCTCTATAAAGATAAATATTAAACTCCAATATTGAACACCTTACTGTAGATGAATTCACACTTGTCTTGACAATCAATAGAATGGATGACCATGAAGGAGAGTAGTGCCTCATTTATATACAATTTGATGAGGAGATGGCTAATCAATGCGTCCCTTCAAGGATGAAAGGTCGGCCACACATGAAAGGTTATGTCTCATACAAAGGGTGGAAAATCCCAACATGAAGTCGGCCACATTAAATAAATATTATTTAATCTTTAAGTGAAGCGCCTCTTCACAAATCATATTCAATAAATTAAATAGACGTTGGCTATATTTAATTTATTATTTATTAACAATGTCGCTGGAAGTATGAGGCTCATGGCTATACATCAACACTCCCTCTTAGCTAGGGAGGAATACTTCCAGATATCCAAGGTCATGGAGTCTCTCAACATGACACCCACAATGGCTACACCCATATGTGGAAAGAGCTTATCACAGAGTCACTCAATGTGATATTGTCCATCATGGCTAGTCCTATGTATGGAAAAGAACATGTGCACAAGTGCCCATCATAGAGTCACTCAATGTGATACTATCATCTCAACATGACATCCATCGTGGCTACTCTCAAAGGGTGGATAAACACAAGTACAAGGAAATCATCATGGAGTCTCTCAACGTGATGTTGTCATGGAGTCTCTCAACATGACATCCACCATGGCTACTCCCAGAGGGTGGAAAGAACCACATCTCCATCTCAGAGATGGACAAGGGTTTACCCCTCAAATTTTTGTCTAAGAGAAAAAAATGCATTAATAAGGGCTTACACCTCAAATTTCTCTGTCTTAGAGAAAAATAAATTAAGGGATTACACCTCAAATTTCTCTGTCTCAGAGAAAAATGCATTAACAAGGACTTACACCTCAAATTTCTCTGTCTCAGAGAAAAAATGCATTAACAAGGGCTTACACCTCAAATTTCTCCGTCTCAGAGAAAAATGCATTAACAAGGGCTTACACCTCAAATTTCTCCATCTCAAAGAAAAATGCATTAACAAGGGCTTACACCTTAAATTTATCCATCTCAAAGAAAAATGCATTAACAAGGGCTTACACCTCAAATTTCTTCGTATCAGAGAAAAATGCATTAACAAGGGCTTACACCTCAAATTTCTTCATCTCAGAGAAAAATGCATTAACAAGGGCTTACACCTCAATTTCTTTGTCTTAAAGAAAAATTCATTAACAAAGGCTTACACCTCAAATTTCTCTGTCTCAGAGAAAAATGCGTTAACACAGATCTTCATGATGATGTGAATCCCTCTAAAGCTCCAAGTACTTGCATCAATCTTCTGACCTCTTCATCCAAGATATCCTGCAATGCTTGCCTTAGAGAAATGGTTTCCAACACACACCTCCAGCACCATTGACTTGCAAGAGTTCAGGACTATCCTTCTTGACCTCATCCTGGATCACCCTATTTTGAATAGGTTTGCGAAGCTACCAATGTCAAATCTAGATTAATTATCTTGTGAAATTCTATTCTCTACAGCTGAAGAGGTCCTCCAAGGACTTTAGCACCTATCCTTGCAATACTGCAACCCACATAGCTGACACCTTCACTAGAAGTCACAAAATTCCCTCTTGATCCTTGCCTCAGAGATTGTAAAGAAATCCTTTAGAAGTGAACTTCCCCTCCATCTTAGAACCTTAATCCTTTTCCTGGACATGCTCTCAACTCGATCCTTGAATCCTTGGAATTTAACTCAGAATCTTCTTGTTGATGCAAACTCTCCATCCAAGGAGGACCCAACCATGTTCCCTCAAGAGATGTCTATAGTTATGTATCACCAACTCAGCTTTATGGCAACAAGTTGTATCTCTATTCTTCAGCCTGTGTTGCTTCCTCACAGGATGCCTCAAGCTCTTCCTCCCTTGAATTCCTTAAGCAATCTTAGATAATTAGTTCATCATTCATTTGCTTCTTGATCCAACCTGCATTTTAAAAAGGATTAATAATAGTTTATATAAAAGAAATCAAAATACAAGTGAAGTATGTAGCAAATATCATTAGAGAGATCAATTAAGGAAATAATAGGACTTATCTTTGTTGATTCTGAAATATCTTTCTTTCATATTTACTGCTCTCGGAAGTGCTAATCTCAACACAACAAAAGAAAATCTGCTCAACATAGATTTCTTAGATACATTACGTAGCCATCATATAGAACCGAGCCTCTCAAAGAATCAAGGCTCTATCACAGTCCATGCATATAGAGAATGATATCAATGTGACCAACCAATCACAATCAAAGTTGCAGTTCTCCTTTTATTTCAGAGTCACACTCAGAAATCTTCACAACTAGCATGTAACAACTTGCAATTGGTATCTCCAAAGGATCTTATGCCAGTGATCACTATTCAAGAGAAACCACGATCTTTACTAATCACACATGATTCAAATAAATGATGTTAGACCTACATAACTCAACAAACTAAATTTTACCCTAGATTTCAAAAGTATAAACAAAAGGAATACTTATCTCGTTGAAATCATAATCTCCTTAAGTGCTGCACTTAAACACTTTTCAAGTCTGCACTTATCTTTCCTGAGATCTGTATTAATTTTGTTCTTGAATGTTGAATTAGCTTAGTACAACCTACATAAACAATAGTTCCTTCTCACATATCCCCAGTGGAGAAGTCCTATGCTAGATATGCCTTCAAGCTTTCACAAGTTTTCATTGTAGACTCCTATAGACCATCCCTCTGTAGAATTCAAGGACCCAACATTGCAATCACTGTCAAATCTTGATTTCATAATCCTTTGAATAGGAGAATAGGAGGGCTACAAGTAGGTCTCCAGATAGTCAGCCAACATAATATCAATAGCAATCCCCCCAAGCATGCTAACACCTCCATCACACATAGAAGGTGCATTGAATAATAGTGCTCACAAAGATGAACTAAAATGCGACACAGTATGAGCCAAGTCCTCGAGTATGGCGAATGTGAGTAGACTTTTGTAATTTTGAAATTACTATCACTTCCCTTTTTCCACAGTTTCTCTTAAGATTTCCCTTGTCATCAATGGATTCCAAATTCTCTCCATGGCACCCCCATATAATTTAGCACCCAATATGCAAGAAGCAGTAATACAAGAAACAACTTGACACAATGCCCGTCGAATCACTAGCCTAAATGCATTCCTCAAGATGTATTCTCCACCAAACGTTTCAAGCAGAGATACTCATTCAATAAGCCATTAGTAGATTATCACGGTCAGTGAAAGGAAGCAGGTAAGCATAGAGGACCTGATCCTGATGATACACATAGGACTTATTGATTTATCTGCATACCCCAGGGAGTATTAGATCTAAATAGTATGATTTGCTCCACCCTTAGCAGTGGCGTCACCTTTGTCTAATTCCAAGCATGGTCGATATTACTCTCTGAATGTCCAAGCATTGTTAGGCTAATCAACATCATTGAGATCACATGTTTGATGCCCCGTCCTTAGTCTATGTTGATTCATTCAACCACGATCATTGATAACTGAATACTCCTCACTAGCACACTTATGACAAGCTACCAATCACTCTTAACCAAGTCTTCAATCCGCATATGGGAAGCAAGGCCACAACCGAAGGCTTGGCCAAGGCTCGATTCATTGATCTCCCCCCAGATGGTAGAATGCCTGTATGCCACGAATGGATTTATAAGAGAATGCGAATCAGAAATTAAACATGGATAGTAGGGAAGAGATCAAAATTCCTCTTAAAGATTGATGACTCTATAATATTAATAGTGAGTTTCCATGTTCCCACTAATATCATTCATAGACAACTCTTAACAAATTCCACTGTTACTCCTTACACCTTTCTTGCTACCACTATAGCTCAATTTTCAAAAAATATTGACACCTATATTTTCTTCGATGATTCTGAGGGATTCTTTACAAAACATTTCTTAGATTGTATCCGATTCTTTCAACAACTTTTTAAATACCATGATAGGAGTAAGAAGAAAGTTTGATTCCTTTCAGAATGTGTCTCTCTTAATTACCACTAATTCCTCTGCCCTTGCAATGATGTCGGATGCCTGAGAGACAAATAGGCAAAACACAAGCACTCTACATGGTGAAGCGACAATCTCCTTAAGATGATCAAATCCTTCAAGAGAGCTTCCACAATTTGTACACTCTTGTATAGTGAGCTTTCTTTTATCTTCTATGCAGAATGTGATTTCTCTACTTACACCAATCTGATCAAGTCTTGACTTAAACCCACTCTGATACCATGTTAATTTTTAAGATCATATTTGCAATAAATAGAAATGATACAATGAACACAATAACATAGGAAGATACCCTAGGAAAACCCTCCAACTTGAGGGAGAAAAACCCAACAACAATATATCTCTTATATCTTGAATAATGGAAAGCAATTTACTGTTACAATGAGGCCAAATACAAGGCCGAATTAATCAGCACCACACTTGGTGCAATCTCAAACAATAATATATCGAACTCCTTCAATTACATCAATCTATATGAAGATAAATATTGAACTCCAATATCGAACACCATGTTGTAGATGAATTCGTACTTGTCCTGTAAATCAATAGAATGGATGATCATGAAGGAGAGCAATGCCTCACTTATATACAATTCGATGAGGAGATGGCTAATCAATGCGTTCCTTCAAGGATGAAAGGTCGGCCACACATGAGAGGTTATGTCTCATACAAAGGGTGGTGAATCCCAACATGAAGTCGGCCACATTAAAATAAATATTATTTAATCTTTAAGTGAAGTGCCCCTTCACAAATCATATTCAATAAATTAAATAGTCGTTGGCTATATTTAATTTATTATTTATTAATAATCCTGCTAGAAGTATGAGGCCCGCAACTATACATCAATAGTTTGATCAAACCCTCTTCAATTAGAATCCTTTAAATGGAACTTTTCAAGGCTTAAATCATCATATTTTCTAAAAATATGTGATTTCAATAAAAATCAGAATGTCCCAAAAAGTGTAAACCACTATTGTGGGATCACCCTTACATTAATGTAAATCTTGGTAATGCTCTGATTAGTTGCATTATGTTGTCATTTTTAGTGTCACTAGTGTCAACCTCTAGTGTTTCTTTCATAAGAATGTATTGCAATTGGTTTGGTTGTGTTGTAAAAGTGTTGCAGGTGATAACATTTTTGTGGTGCTTGGTTTCCAAGTGTTTTTGAGAAAATTTGAATAAAATAGTGTTTTGGAATTGATCCACATTTATTCTATAGTGAAGATCTACTTCTGCAGTTTAGATATGTTTATCAGAGGTGTTATATTTAGAGTTTATTGTTTTGGATCATTGCACAGAGAAAGTTGTGTTCACAACTGTGTCAACTATGTATGTAGTGTTGTCTAGGAGAAATGATTTTGCTCCATATTTCCCCGTATTGTGGTTTATGGTTTTATGGATCTAATGGTGTGTTCATATTGCTCATATCTATCTTCAGTCTAAGTTGTTTGTGATTTGGTACTCAAAAATTTGGTTTCATGAGTCACATTATATAGAAGGTTAATTGATTGTACAAGATGAGTATGTTCTTATGGTGAAAGTTGTTGTGAAGGAATTTGCTGGATTTTAGGGTGTTTTTGGAATATTCTATATTATGTTCAAGTGATGTATGTTGTTTGTGAGTCATATTTGGATCAAAGTAAGCGTGTACTTAAATTTTTAATGGTGTTTTCATGCGCTCAATCGTCCTTGGGTGTTTACATGAACTACATATTTTCTTTGGTGTTTGTGGAAGCATAGTGTGGCATGTATATATGGATTTAGTTTTGAGTTAAGGTGTTATGTGGTTCGGATTCATTCCTTTCCACCACGGGAATGTTTTGGTGTCGACCTAATTTAAATTTGCATGGTTGAGGTGAAAAGCTAACCCTGGAGATTGTTTTCAAGGTTGAGGACAATATAAATAAGTGATGAATTGATGGAGGATGAGAGAATAGTGAAGAATGGTGTGTATGATTCGAAGTGTAGAGTTTTAGAGTGTGAAAGTGTGAAATTAAATTCAAGATTTAATGTGTTAGATTACTAGAAGCAATGAGAAAAAGGTGTCTACATTCTTCAGAAAGGCTATGAATGTACTAGTGGTTTTGTGGTGGATTTTTCTATTTCTTTGAGATGGATTTATCACTATAACAATCTTCTTTCTTATTTTATATAATTTGCTAGTGATCCCTTCTTTCTTTTGGGAAATGAGCCTATTGTATCCAGTGTTGCAATTACTTTATATTGTGAGCTAATCCTCATTGTGGTTTTACCTTCTTGGGTTCTTCCACATAAATCTAGTGTTCTACTGTGTATGGTTTTATTCTTTAGTTTTGTGATTTTCTTTCATGCTTAAAGGCTAACAATGTTAATGTGGATCTAAATGTTATTGAGGGTTTGATGTTTTAATGAACTGATTCACCCCTCCTTTTAGTTTTCTTGTGCATTCAACAATTGGTCTAAGACCTAGGTTCCTTAGAAGAAAAATTAACTGCTTGAGGTAGATCTAGGATGGCACACAAGGAGGCCCCTTTGTTTGATGGATTAGGTTATGCTTTCTAGAAGAAAAGAATGGAAAGTTTCCTTGTATCCCTAGGATTTAGAGTTTGGAAGTCTATTGAAACCGGATATACCATTCTTGCAAATGATCTAAGTATTGATGATGAGATCAAGGCTTATGAGAAAAATGACCTAAAGAAAGGTATACTCTTTTGAATGGTCTTTCTAATACTAAACTTGTTAAAGTTATGAATCTTAAAACTGCTAATGAAATCATGAAAATGTTGGAAAGTATTTATGAAGGAGATGATAAAGTCAAGCAAGCAAAGATGCAGAATCTAAAGATCATATTTGAGAACAAGCAAATGTCAGAGGATGAAAAAATTACAAGCTACATGCATAAAGTGGATGGAGTTGTCAATTCCATCAAAGGTCTTGGTGGAAAACTTGATGAAGATGAAGTGTTAAAGAAGGTACTTAGAACTCTTCCTAAAACCTACAGTCATAAAGTTTATTCTATTGAGTAAGGTCAATATTGAAGAAAATATTCTAGAGATCAGTTGTATAGTGCTTTATTTACCTTTGAATTGAGAGAGTTTGGTCCAAGTGATGCAAAGATGAGATTGCTTTCAAAGCTAGCAAATAAAAAAATAATGAGGAATCAAACCAGGATGATCTTGATGATGCAAAAGAAAAATTTGTGAGACAATTGAAAAAGGGCATTGGAAAGTACAGAGGTAATTTACCTTTCAAATGTTTCAATTGTGGAAAGATAGGTCATTATGCTTCAATATGTCCTGCCAAAGCTTTAAATGATAAAAATAAGGAGAATAAGGGTAATTCATTTAAGAGAAGTTACTATGTTAAAGAAGATGCCAACATATTTGATGATGAATTTGATTATTCGGATGATGAGTATAGCGAATGCTTGTTCATGGCTCTAATGTTGGAACTAATTCTACTAACTCTAAGAGATGTATGAAAGAAAATGCTCTGAAAGCAATTCATGAAATTGAAGGAACAATGGTGACTTATTTTCATGCTAGAGAGGAGAAGAATTATTGGATCATTGATAGTGGATGCTCAAATCATATGACCGGTGACAAGAGTAAGTTTGTTAAACTTGGGAAATATGAAGGAGGTCTTGTTAAGTTTTGTGATGATACATCTACTAAGATATGTGGAAAAGGTTCAATGAGTTTTGATGGTAAGAATAATACAGATGTTCTTTATGTTAAGGGTCCATGAAATAAGCTCTTGAGTGTAGGGAAAATGTGCGGTAGAGGATATAATCTTTTGTTTCATGAAAATGGTTGTGAGATTGAAAAAGGCTCTAAAACTATGGTTACTACTAGAAGGACATATGGGAATATTTATTAGCTTAAAGGTGTTGATGCTCATTGCTTTATGACTCAAAAAAATGAAAGTTGGCTATGGAATAGAAGAATGTGTCACATCAATTTTGATAGCCTAGTAAGGATCAATTCAGTTCAAGCTATGAGAGATCTACCAAAGATTCCAAAGCCTATCAATGTTGTCTACAAAGAATGCCAAATTGGGAAGCAAGCTAGAAGGAGTTTCAAAGTCAAAGAAAAATATACTACCAGACTTTTGGAGTTAGTGCATACAGATCTCTGTGGACATACTAGAGTAAGGAGTTTTCAAGGTGACAAGTATTTCATGCTATGTAATTGATGATTATTCTAGAATGACATGGGTTACTTTTCTCAAAGAAAATATAGAAGCTCTAGATAAGTTTAAAGTATTTAAAGTCATGGTTGAAAATGAAATGGATATGAAAATTGAATGTTTAAGATTAGATAGAGGTGGAGAGTTCACCTCCAATGGGTTTAACAATTTTTGTGAAAATCATGGAATAAAGAGGCATTTATCAGCCCCTAGGACTCCTCATCAAAATGGAGTGGTTGAAAGAAAGAATAGGACTGTTGATGCAGGAGCATCCAGTGGTGTAAGGGAAATCTTCCATCACCCAAAAATATTGTATTTTCATTTTTTGTAGTTTCCTTAGTTGTCTTGGGGCCCATGGCGACTCATGCAGTCTTTGGAATAGTTAGAAGTTGGATACAACCAAAAATAGTCACCTACTATTTTTAGTAAGTTGACCTATTTAGGTCGTATGGACATGAAAATTGACCCCAAGGAGTTAAATTGGAAAATAATATTTTTTGGTGAACGAATCATCTCAAAATCCTATACCGTTTGGAAGATATTAAATTTTTATCACAAGGAATTTCTTCAATGAAGTTTAAAACTAAAAATTGAGGCCCTTCAGAGCCTTGGAACAAGGTGTACAATCTCTAATCTTTTAGATTTGGTGAATTATTGTTGTGCATATCTTCACAAGCTTTCCAATGATATATTACAATTGAAAATGTGATGGTCGGATCAAAAGTTATGCCTTGAAGAAAATTCCCTACTAAAAAGTGAATTTCATTAAAATATCTTCCTAGGAAAGAAATCAAATATCAGGACTTTTGGCACCAAAACAAAAGGGAAAGTACACATTCTAGAACATTCTTGGGAAGTTATTGGGTAAAATGAAAGGGTTAAGTGGGGGTTGTAGAAGGTGGCTCTATTAGTGCAGATTGTGGCTTCGAATAATAGTTTTTCTTTAAGAGTTGATTTTGTTGTAATGAATCAAGCCATGAGGTTGTAGCATTGCAATTTGTAAATATGTAATTTCATCTTCTAAAGATAAATAAAATTGAGTTATTTTTTCTCTCACATATTTTGTGTTGGTATCTATTGTTGTGTTTTCTGTGGTTTCTGGGGGATGTATCCTTCATCAAGTGGTATTAGAGTAGGTTTTACTGAGTGTGTAAACAAATCATTAAATGTGAGGCAGTTTGCACTAGGACTTATGGTTGTGGGTTTTTGAGAAAAGTGATCAAAATACCTTTGCGAAGAAACCATGGTGGTGGAAGAAATGTTATTGTACCAGAAGAGGGTTTTAGAGCCCTATAGAGACAAGTTCAAGCATTGCAAGAGGAGTTGTGTTGATGGTTTGAACCAAGAAGAGGAGATGAAAGTGAAGATGAAGTTGAAAATGAGGAATAGTTCAAAAAAGAACAAGATGCAATAGATCCAGAGAAAGTTAGATTATTTAAGGCCATCTTTAAGATTGGGAAAAGGCCAAAGATCGATGTTTCTACATTTTTGGGAAATCTTAACCCAGAAGAGTTGATTGATTGGATCAACGATATGGAGGAGTACTTTGAGTATGAGGAGGTGGAAGATCTTGAGAGGGTCAAATTTTCAAATACCAAGCTAAAGGATCATGCGAATATTTGGTGGAAAGAGGTACAACTATAAAGAAATCGAAGAGGAAAAGAGAAAATAACTAGATGGGACTGGATGGTGGACAAATTAAAAAAGATAGTTCATTCCTATGGACTATGAGCTTGATTTGTTGAAGAAGATGCAAGGGTTGAAACAAGTGGGAAAATATGTCAAGGAGTACATAGAAGAATTCTATCGTGTCCTGATTAGAACGGGCTATTCTAAGGCCAACAAGGACAAAGTTGCTCATTACATAAATGCGTTGAAGTTGAGTATTCAAGAAGAGTTGGGTCTAGTAAGAATGTTTACCATTGAAGATGCATATCAGTTTGCTTTGAAGGTAGAAGAAAAGTTGAATAGAAGGTTTGAAAGCAAGCAAAGAGGTGGGGGTCATGGTGGAAAGACCAATGGACGACCATATGGAGGCTGAAATGAAGATCAAAAGAAGGGTGAAGGATCTAGTAGCAGCTAGAACCAAAAAGGAGATAACACCTATCACCCTCATGATCAAAATAATGGAGACCAAAGAGAAAGAGGAAGATCTGGAAGAGGGCCGGTGAGAGGAGGATTTCGTGGAACCTGTTTCCGGTGTGGAGAAGGACATAGAGCTTATGAGTGTCCTCAACATCAAGGAAGGAAAAATAGATGACCTAAGGGTAATGCACGAGTTGCACATGTAGGTGAAGATGTTGATTCTTCACATGCTGAGGATGTAGAAAGAGGAGAGGTCCTTGTTACTAGAAGAGCCTTGTTGAATGAGAGAGAACCAACTCAGAGGAAGAATTTTTTTTTGCACCAAATGTAAGTGTGAAGGTAAAGTTTGTAAAGTTATTATTGATGGAGGTAGTACTTATAACCTTTTTTTAGAAGAGATGGTTAGTAAGTTGCGGTTGGAGAGAAGAATGCATCTGAATCCATACAAACTTGCTTGGTTGTAGGACCATAAAGCTTTGGTAAATGAACAATTTCTAGTAAATTCAAGATTGAAAATTACCATGATGAGGTATTGTGTGATATTATGCCTATGGATGATTGTCATATGTTGTTAGGTAGACCATGGCAGTTTGATTAGTGAGCAATGCATGAAGGACATGCTAAGACATATTCCTTGACAAAGGATGGTGTTCATCATAAGTTGAAACCCTTGAGGGAGGCAGAAGAAAAAGTATGTAGTAATGCAAGAATTTATTTGGTTGATGGAAGAAAATTCCTAGAAGGTATGAGGCATGAGCATATGTGTTTTGCATTAATGATCCCTAGAGTTGATAAAGAAGATACTAGTGAGGTACCTATAGAGGTTTCAGATTTGTTGAATGAGTTTCAAGCTATTATTTATGATAACATACTTGAAGGTTTTCCTCCAGTAAGAAAGATTAGTCATCAGATGGACTTGATTACTGGAGCTAGTTTTCCAAATAAGGCAGCTCATTGTATGACTCCAACAAAGAGTGAAGAGTTGAATAGACAAGTGCAAGAGTTGATACGAAAGGGATTGATTAGAGAGAGTTTGATTTCATGTGCAGTACCTGCAATACTATCACCAAAGAAGGATGGGGAATGACGGATGTGTACAAATTCTAGAGCCATCAACAAGATCACCATCAAGTATAGATTTCCATTTCCAAGGATAGATGACATCATGGATTGTTTGAGTGGAGCTGAGTACTTCACGAAGATAGATCTAAAGAGTGGTTATCACTAGATTCAGATTAGAGAAGGAGATGAATGGAAGACAACCTTCAAGACCAAAGAGGGCTTATACAAGTGGTTAATCATGCCCTTTGGGCTAACCAATGCACTAAGCACCTGCATGCGGAAATGAGGTACTGAAAGAGTTTTTGGGTAAATTTGTCATTGTTTATTTGGATGAAATTTTAATTTTTAGCAAAATATTGGAGGAGAATTTGATGCATATTAGAAATTTTTTTGAGAAGCTAAGAGAGGAGAAGTTGTTGATCAATTTGAAGAAGTGCAGTTTTGTGAAAAGAGAGTTGGTATACTTGGGATTTGATGTCTCAACAAAAGGTCTTAAGATGGACCTAGAGAAGGTAAAAGCTATCATTGAATGGCCTACACCAAGGAGTTCTACTGAGGCGACATCTTTTCATGGTTTGGCTAGTTTTATAGAAAGTTTATCAAAGGTTTTAGTAGTATTTGTGCACCTCTAATGAAAAACAATGAGAGGGGATATAAAAGAATTTAAGTGGACTACAGAAGCAGCAAAAAAGTTTGATATGTTGAAGAATAAAGTTATGGAGCAACCTGTTTTGGCACTTCCATATTTCAACAAGGTATTTTAGGTAGATTGTAATGCTAGCGATAGTGCCATTGGAGCTGTTTTGAGTCAAGAAGGTAAGCCTATTTCCTATTTTAGTGAGAATTTGAATGATGCTAAGAAGAAATATTATGTCTATGATCATGAGTTTTATGCTATACTTCAGGCTTTGAAGAAATGGAGACACTATTTGTTTCCAAAATAATTTGTTTTATATACTAATCACCAAGCTTTGCAATATCTCAATAGTCAAGGAAAGTTAAATCAAAGGCACTTAAAATGGGTTGAGTTTTTAGAAAGTTATACTTATGTTTTGAAGCATAGGATTGGAAGGTCAAACAATGTTGCAGATGCCTTGAGTAGAAGGCAAAATTTGTTGATAGAGATGAATATAGAGGTTGTTGGGTTCAATGAACTCAAGAGTTTGTATCCTAAAGATCCAAACTTTGTAGAATCTTGGAAGGCTTATTTGGAACCTGTTACATTGGATAGGACAAGATGGTTGGATTTCCTAATCCAAGATGGGATGTTGTTTAGAGGAAGCCAATTGTGCATTCCATGGATTTCTATGAGAGAGAATCTAATCAAGGAGAAGCATAGTGGAGGATTGGTTGGACATTTCAGTTGAGATAAGACCATTTCTCTTGTTAGTGAGAATTATTATTGGCCACAATTACAACAAGATGTGAAGAAGTTTGTACAAAGTTGCAGAGTATGTTAGATGGTGAAAGGAACAATTCAAAATACTAGATTGTATCAGCCATTACTTGTACCTAAGAGGGAATGGGAGGACATTAGTATGGATTTTATCCTTGGATTGTTGAGGACAAAGAGAGGGCATGATTCCATATTTGTGGTGGTGGATAGATTTTCAAAGATGACACATTTCATTTCATGTCATAAGACCAGTGATGATGTTCATATTGCATAGTTATTTTTCAAAGAGGTAGTGAGACTACATGGTCTACCAAAGAGTATAGTTTTAGAAAAAGATACAAAATTTGTTGTTTATTTCTAGAGGACATTATGGAAGAAGTTAAAGATAGATTTGAAGTTCAATTCTGTGCACCATCCAAAGACTGATGGACAAATGGAGGTGGTGAATAGGAGTTTGGGTAACTTGGTGAGATGCTTAGTAAGAGATAAATCAAAGGGATGGAATTTGATTTTACCACAGCTTGAATTTACTTATAACAATTTTTTCAATAGGAGCATTGGTAAATCACCATTCCATATTGTATATGGGAGTAGTCTGAGGAATGCTTCTAAACTAAGAAAGATGGATAAAGGAGAGAAGAGTAGTGCTAAGGCTGAAGATTTTGCTAAGCACCTAAAGAATTTGCATGATGAGGTGAAGAAGCATATCAATAAGATGAACTATCAGTATATGGCTAAGGTAGATCAAAAAAGGAGATATAAGGAGTTTCAGGTAGGAGATGAAGTCATGGTTCATTTGTGAAAGGAGAGGTTTCCAGTTGGTACATACAATAAGTTAAAGATGAAGTTTGGACATTGCAGGATCTTGAAGAAGCATGATTCAAGAAATGTGTATGAGGGAAAGTTGTCGAGTGAGATTCATGTTTCACCTGTGTTTAACATTGTTGATTTGATAGAATATCATGAAGGAGTTAAGGAGAATGAATTGAAAAAGGCATAGTGGAACATTTTGGCACCTCCATCTGAAAAGGAAGAGATAGAAGAAATTTTGGATAGCCATGTGGGTAGAAGTACAAGAAATAAGAAATATGTAGAGTACATGGTGAAATGGAGAGAAAGGCCTATTGAAGATTCATCATGGTTATCTGGAGCTAAGGTTAACCATCTTGGTTTCCCTCTAACACCTGGGAAGTGATAGGGTCACTTTTCAAATTACCCTAGGTGTCTAATGCAGGAGCATATAGTGGTGTAAGGGCAATATTGTATCACACAAAAATATTGTATTTTCATTTGTTTGTAGTTTCCTTAGTTGTCTTAGGCCCCATGGCAACTCATGCAGTCTTTGGGATAGCTAGAAGTTTGAAACAACCAAAAATAGTCACCCGCTATTTTTAGTAAGTTGACCTATTCAGGTCATATTGACACAAAAATTGACCCCAAGGAGTGAAACTGGAAAATAAGATTTTTGGCGAAAGAATCATCTCAAAATATTGTACCTTTTGGAAGATATTAAATTTTCATCCCAAGAAATTTCTTCAATGAAGTTTAAAACTAGAAATTGAGGCCCCTCGGAGCCCTGGAACAAGGTGCAAAATCTTTGATCTTTCAAATTTGGCAAAAGACATTTGTTGATCTCTTCACAAGCTTTCCAATGATATATTACACTAGAAAATCTAATGGTCGGATCAAAATTTATGACCCTGAGAAGCTACCCCACTAAAAAGTGAATTTCATTAAAATATCTTCCTAGGCAAGAAATCAAATGGCGAAACTTTTGGCACCAAAACAAAAGGGAAAGTACACATTCTTGGGTGGTTATTGGGTATAATAAAAGGGTTAAGTGGGGATTGTAGAAGGTGGCTCCATTAGTGCAGATTGTGGCTCCAAATAGTAGTTTTTCTTTTAGAGTTGATTTTGTTGTAATGAATCAAGCCATGAGGTTGTAGCATTGCAATTTCTAAATATGTAATTTCATTTTTTGGAAATAAATGAAAGTGAGTTATTTTTTGTCTCGCATATTTTGTGTTGGTATCCATTGTTGTGTTTTGTGTGGTTTTCGGGTGGTGTAGCCTTCATCAATTTTTCAAAATCCTATCAATAAAGGATTCCTTTTACAACACTTATTAACTAGTCATAATGATGCACATTCAACCTCCATTAGGTTCCTTTAATCAGTTGTCATCACATTCAACTTAATTTGGAACTCCCATGTTTTGTTGTCCCAATCTCCCTTTGTTGCGAGTTCATCTTGCAACTACTACGTGCTACAATTCCTCTTTGGCTACAAAAAGGTTAATTTCACAAAGCATGTACACAAGACTAACTATCACAATTAAAACATAGAATTCCATCCATATTTCATGCCTATCTACATATAAACCATACAATACTATTATGTCATAACCATAGTTCCGTCATTATATTTTATGTCCAAGTCTGCATAATAAGTATGAAAGGATAATATAATATAGGAGCATTGTCTAGGAAGTATATCTAAAGTGTCTCAAAATATGTATGAAAACAATAGAAAATAAGCTAATATTTGGACCCATCACTCCCCCAAACTAGCCTTTTGCTTGTCCCTAATCAAAATACTAGGGTTACTAATTGTACTACAAGGTAATCTGCCTTAGGTGCATAACAACATTAACTCTTGGATCTACTTGAAATAAAAACCTATGTACTCTGAAAGATGACTCATTTTGATATGCCCATCTCTCTCACATTCCTCGCCCTTCTCCCTAGTCCAATGTGGAACTAGATAAAGCAACATAGGTGGGTGAGATGTGAGTGGCACCCAATAGATTCCTCTGTAAATACTAATCGTTATGTACCTTTGTGCCCTTTGAAGCACAACTATGAAATTATACATTGAGTGAGGTTCATTCTTCTATAATGCAGGAGTTAGGTTGTTCCATCTTCTTTGCATGTAGTTGTAGCATTGTTGTCTAAGACCCACATCTAGTTTTTTCATTATTTCATAGTCTTCCTTCCTGAGTTTGATTATTTTCTTTCCCACACCCTTATGTTCAATGAGCTTTAGCCATTCATCAATGACTACATCAAGTTTTTTAGCTTCCTTATAGGGAGAGCAATTGGGTTCTCCTTTTCTTCATACTCCATTATTTCATCCTTGAGTTGTTTGTTTCTATAATAGGATGCAAGTGCTCTTATCTAAAGATTCCCTACAAAAATTAGAGGGTTCCATTCCATTTCATCTAGAACTACATAGTTGTGTAAATAAAATTCACACAACTGATCTAGATCCTCAGGTGTGGAAGCAACAAAAATTTCAAGAAACTCAAAAGTTCTACTCATACCAATAGAATGTTTACTTACTAACCCACTAAACTGAAAACATAGAAATTTTTCCTATAAAAACAATGCATATGTTCTTGGTGGAGGTCTACATTTGACAATATGTGCAACTTTTTTTGCTACTTCCTCCAACCTGACTACTGATTTGTTCAACTCCATTTCTCTCTTTTTCAGTTCCTTTACACATTCTTCCTTTTCTTTCTTCCATTTCTCCTTTTCCTGTGAAAACCCAACAGTTACCTTGCATAATTGGTGGCCAAGTGACAAGGTTGTATGATAATTAGGAGTTTTGATATGAGGGGGTTTCTCATCTAGAAATGCTAGTTCTTTATCCCCTATCTTAGTGATGGCTAACTATGCTAGTAAATCAAGATTAGTGTTGTGGCCATACCTTTGTAATTTATCCTCCATTTCCTACATTTTGACTTCTCTCTCCTTGTCCTTTTGTTCATAGCTTTGTACCAATTCCTCCAAGTGTTTAATCTTGTCCAAGGCTTCTTGGAGCTCTTTCCTCACATCTCTTTCATCAATGTAAATCTCCTCTATATCTACAAACTACCCATTACCTTCCCTTTCATAGTCTCCATAAATGGGACTATCTAGGGTTTATGTTTGTGTTTTCTTACTAGTAAATATATCATCTAGTTCTTAAAAAGAGGTAGTTATCACATATCTTTTCCATTTTATAGGTGCACTTCTATTACCAAGGATATCTCCCTTTCCTTCAGAGTTTGTTTCTACAATCATGACATCTTCTTGATGTTCTTTACTCTTCTCTTCTTCTTTAGGTTCTATATTTTCTCTCATGACACCCTGTTTCTTCAATCTTTCTGAGTGTCTAGGTGTGAGTATCTCTTTCTCAAATTTCTTATATTCCTTCTTAACACCTTCTCTAGAACATCCTCTTTCTCCCTTTAAGTGTTCCTCTTTTTCTTTGGAGTATCCTTCCTTTCTTTTCATTTAGAGGGTGTAGAAGAGTTGGATGCACTACCTCTCCTACTTTTGGATCTTTGTGATCTTGAAGAAGAAAAAATTTCCTCTATTACAGGTGACCTAGACTATGGTTCTTCAGGTTCCTCATGCTCACCTTGGCTACGGGTAGGTGAAGCCATAGTTGAGACGTGAGGGATTTACCTTACAGGTTCATTTTAAGGTTCATCATTCTCAGGTGTCACAGGTGCATCCAACAAAATGTAAAGAGAGTTTGGCACATTCTCTAACTTATTATGCCTAAGGTGACTAAGTAACTTGAAATGAACAGTATATAGAAGGTTTTTCTTACCATGATAGGTAATATATCTGAAAATGTAAGAAGCATAATTTTTCCATAACCATGGGAGAGAGAGTCTCTTTGTATCCTGTGATTGTGAGTCTAATTCCTCTCCTTGTTCAAAAAATTCCTCCCTGGCTGCAACTACCAGCTCGTGATAGAAATTATTCCCTAGTTCTTCGTAACCCAGTGACTTGTACAATGGTGATCTTAGATGCATCTATTGATAGTCCCTTCACCATTGCTTCATCATACTAAAGTGTAGCTGCAAACCTTCTTGTCAAATCATCACTAAATATTGTTAATTTTAGAAAATAGTCAAGCCAACCAACCTTGGTAAAAATAGGTAGAACCATTGCATCCTCCAAAATCTTCTTATGAGCTACTGGTTCTCTTTGGATGACATCGCATCTATAGTACCCCTCCAGTTGCTACTATGTGTATCGGTTTGTTTGTGTTCGTTTGCTAGTCATGCAACTATTTTGGATACTATATAGTATTGCCCCTAGTTATGATATTGATGTTATATTAGTTGTTAAATTCTGTGAATGTTTCATTGAATATCAAGATTATCTGGTTAAGTTCATGTGAAGATGTTATGATAGACACGTGTGTGTTATGGAGATGTTGCTTTTGAGTTTTAATGTGCTTATCATGATCTGATTGATGTTTATGATGTAATGATGTTTTTCAGTCTTGGTGAAGAGGACAATGTAGCACTACTCACTTGTGAGTACCCTGTTACGCTGCGATTCTTCTTCACGGTGTGTTTTCCGATATGTGATAATATGTTTAACATGCGATGTTTTATGCAGATACAGGTACCGGGTATCGGCTCCACCTACTTGTTAGGTCTGAGCGTACCCTAATCCAATTAAATCATGTTGATTCGGAGATAGTGCCTGGTCCTTGTTTAACCATCATTCTTCATTGAATGAGTATCCTATTGTCACCCGTTGTCATTTGTTGTTTTGTCTTGTCGTGTCAATTTTGTCAGTGTTATTTTATTTGGAAATTAATTACTGTTTAATTTATTTAAATGACTAATTTGTTGATATATTGATTAAATGCAAATTTGTTTAAATATTAGAATAAACGTTTATGTTATGTTTATTGTTTAATTTATTAATTTAAATTAAGCAAGTCATTTGATTAAAAGAGAATGTGAAAATTGTGAAAAGGAATTTCTTTAAAAGTAATTAATGAATTACTTGTATAAATATAATTTAAGTGAAAAACGAGTGTTTTAAAAGAGTTGATTTCGAAAAGTTTAAATATTTGAAATAGGAAAATATCTTTGATATTTAATGTTTTTAACTGCATGAGAAATTTGAGGCATGCATGTTTACAAACAGTAAATTGTGACTTGAGATAAGGGATTGCATTAATTAGCCTTTAGGAGTTGCATTTGGATACATGGCATTTCTCGGGAAGAACTTTCATCGCAGCAGCTTGGAGGAAAATTTTTGTACAACAATACTACTGAAAAAGCTTTTATGACACTGTAAATCAGTGGGAGGCAGTGGATTTAAAGAGCTTGTGTTTTTGGGGAAAATAGAGGATTTTCAATTGTGGGTTCAGAAATCATTCTTCGTTTGAATTCGAAAACTATCAACCAGGTTTTCTACTTGTTCTGTAGTTTCTAATTTAGTAGTTTTCTAAAATTTATATTGAAATAAATCTGCATAGCAACAGAGAAATAGTTAGAACAAGATATCAAATTTAAATAACAAACAAAGCAAATCAAAGGTATGAAAAGAATTCAATGAAACATGACATTCACCAGTCCCTCTATAAAAACTTCTGGCTTGTCTCTATAAACTTTGTGCGTATTCTGCTAGAACGTGCTTTGTATCTGTCGAAGCTAGTTCTAGCTATTTGATTTATCCTACTGGTTGGTAATGGCTTATTAGAAAAACCTTGATCCTTAGTCAGTGTATGGGTGTCACTGCATTCTTCCAATGTAGCTCTTATCCTCTATAACTTCAGACTATATTATCACAGGATGTTGGCTCACACTGTATATTCTATGTCTACCTTTGTAGCCTTGATCTTTCTCCCTGTAAGCTGAGTTAATCAATTAAATTCCACTTCGCAGTTTGAGTGTAGAATAGTGAAGACAACTGTTGATCTCCATATCCGTAATGGTGGCGCATTTGTGTGGATAGATGAATAAAATTCAGTGTTAACTCAAAGTTTAGACCACTTTCTTTCCCATCAATGAATTTAGAGTGACTTAGGAGTCTTGAAATTGCTAATTCAGTGATAACCTGTAATAGTTGGAGTATTAGAACATGTTGGATATTCCCCGTTGCATGGTGTATGATCTAAAGGTATCATTTATTAGCTTGTTATATAGTTGAACAATTTGTTGAGAACGACATAAGGAGAGTTGTTCCTATCTTTTAATTTCCTATGGTTTAATGTCTTGCAGATTTAAAATATCTCCCATATGCTAATGGCTCCTGTCATAGCAGTAGCACTTGAACATGGAAAGATATTAAATAACCTCCCTGAAATTTTATTATCGCTGTTGCATTATTTGAAGGATGATAGTTACTGAGGTATTTAATTAATCTCCATAGTCTTATTAGTTATCTAGTCTGTATATGAGAGTGGGGTCAATAAATTAAGAGTTTAGCACTAAATCAATTAATTGATACGCCACCATGGTTGAAATCCTGATACCAGTCGCATGTTCTCACATTATGCTGAATACACAGCTAAAACATAAATAAAATTTATAATTTTAAAGTTTCAGATTCATTTGTTGCCGGATCTAAGGGCTCTTTGGATTCTTTGCAGCTATAGCAAATGAAAGTAATATATAGTTGGGAATTAAATAACCCCCTTTCACTCCATACACAGCCAGTCACAACGGTTGTACCAAAATATGGTAGGGTGTTTATATTTAAATAACTGCCTGTTTCATTGGGCGTTTATTGCAGTTGCTACACTTGATTGAAGAAGAGTGCAGACGTTTAATTAAACTCTCTGGTTCCATATGTAACCTGTCACAGCTGCTACACTGAACTTGGTAGGATGTAAAGATTTAAATAGCCTCTCCGATCCTATTTGCAACTTATCACGTCTGCAGCACATGAAAATAGAATGTTGTAGGGGTCGAAGTAATCTCTTTCATCCCATTGATAACCTGTCATAGTTGTAGCACCTAACACTATACAAAATTTTAAAAGGTATAAATTAGATCCCTTATTCTATTTGCTTGTTGTCTATCACAGCGGCAACACTTAAACAGGGAAGGGCATATAGTTTTAAATAATCTCTCTGTTTCCATGGTCAACATATCGCAATTGATGCACTTGAAATTAGAATGTTGAAGAGGTTTAATTGATCTTTGATTCCTTTGTCAGCCTGCCATAAGATCTCTGTGTTTTGAGTTCTGATTTTGGTTGTCTGTCATGCATGGCGCATCCCCTTGAGCATGGCGTAATCTCCTGTGTGTGCCCAGTAATCTAACTGTTAATGTGTGTTTTTAAGTAATTATAGATTGATATAATTTATGCGGAATTATTGCTTTATAAATTAGCATGACATGTATTCCTCTTATTCATGAACAACTGTTGATAATTAGAACTATTAGTTTATTAAAGATAAACTTGAGTGAGCCTTAGATTGTATCAAACATCATGAAACTATAGATTGATATCGACCCTATTTTGAAGATATTGCATATCGACATTATTTATGAAATAATGTAGCTTGATTAAATCTTTTAAATATAGAGTTCGGATATTTCCCTAAACTATTCTATTTGCATGGAATAAAGTCAATTTAGAGTTTAAGACAAAAACTTTCCAATTTATTTATTTATATTACTCAAATTTGAGGATTCTATAAATATAAAGAATTTACAATATTCTTCTCAAAGAGTGAATATAGTTGTATTTCTTTATGTAGTTGTTGGAATTAAATTAGTGAAACATTGAATGGTAAAGTGAATTATCTTTATTGAGTCTTGATTTAAAAGTGTTGATAACCGTATTTGTGTGAAGAGACATTAGACAATAGCTTTATTTAACATATAAAATAAAAATAAAAATTATAATTAAGTTAAAATAAATGTAGAATGTTATTTAAAATTTATAATGATACAATACTTTGAATTGTGTTAATAAATATTGATTGTTCTTAAATAACAATGAGTGGATAAAATTCTTGTATATAAAGATAATATTTAGGATTTTATTTTTAAATGAATATGGTATTTAAATTGTTATTTAACAGAATTAAACTTTGGAGTATTGAATGATGCATAAGAAGGTTTTGTGTGACTTTTTGTTTGAAATTATTAAGTAAAAGTTTATTTGAAATGTGATATGGAATTCTTAGTACCTAATACTAGAAAATGTAATATGCATAGTAAATCGTGTAATACTTGTACATGGTTGTTTAGTCGTAAAGACTTGATTTGAGACTTAGCCATGCACAATATATTTTCACATCTGTGATATTTGCACAATTTATGGTCTTGTCGTGAATGCGATAGGTATATTCATGATTTTGTCTTATGTGTGTGATGGCTATCTTATGGTGTTTCCAGGAACGTTAATTATTTTGATGAATGTTTTTCATGAGATTTGGGTGATCTTTAAGAGGTAATTGAGTTGCTAAGTTTCCAGAAGCTAGGAAGTGAATTCATGTCATTAAATTTTGACACATGAACATTGATGTCTTGAATACCATGATTTATGTTGGGACTTTCCCATGTAAGAGTTATTTTTCATCTTTGAGGTGTTTGATTTGTTCCTTAATTGGACCTTGAATGAAATACGTTTTATTATATAGCGTTTATGTATACGCTTGTTGGCAGTCCTTGTATTTAGATGCTTGTCATGTATCTAGGAAGATTCACCAAGGTAACTTAGAACAACTATGTGATGACACTCTATCCTGATGCATGATAGTAGTCTCTTGTGAAGAGTTAACTATTTATTGTGATCATCTCTGGAATCATATATTGTGAATACTAAGGTTTGTTGTGGTCATGTCGTTATGTGTAGTCAGCCTTGTAATGTAATGTATGTTCTTGGTTGTTTGTTTGGTTGTCTTATGGACCTGCCACCATCTCCTAGCATGGAGGGAGTGGACCTTCGGGTTCCACGCAGTTGGGTGGAAACCATGCTACACTTTCATTGGATACTCTTACAGATGACATTATACTTGTAGCAGGTTCTTGATACTTCGATGATCATGATAGTGGACACAAATCGTATTTGGATGTGGATATTTGATATGAGGAGATCATTACCCTTATTGTATATTTACCTCATATTTATGAGTGTACTCTTTGTAACAACATTTTGATGCATCGAGATTTTTGAGAATCTCACTTGATGTAATCTTAATATATAAATGACTCGACTATATAAATTTCAAAAAGTGGATCATTTATGAATGTGGATTGTACTTGTGATTCATGACTTTAATATTATGGTGTAAAGTTATTATAATTAATGTTTTAGTAACGTTGTCATGGAATCCATTAGACATTTGTTTAATCGAATGACTTTTAAAAAAACATTATTCAGATAATTCACTACTTAATGCTTTGTCCTTTGAATTCCCTGGCGGGGCGTTACAACATCCCATTCTAGCTTACTTTCTCTACTCAATGTGTTCGATTCAGCTTTGAAATTTAAGCCAATTCACTTTACCACCTTCAAAACCCCCTGCCTTCCTTTTTTTTCTCGTAAACTTGTACTACTACACCAGACTACAACTTTCCTTCTCAATACCAACTTAATTTAAGCTCACGAACAAGTTCTAAGTTTGAGTATGGTTTGGACTAAGCTCAAGTTCTTAGGGTTTGTACTTTAGCAATTGGAAATAGCAAAAAAAAAGAGATATAATTAGGAGGTTTTGCATGTCTTTTTTACATATTGAATGTGATTTAGGTGGCAGATTTTGAAAAGACTAAGTTGTACCCTCCCCCTAACTTAATTGGTGAAGTGACCTCACTTCATGTTTGTAATTTGGAGGTGGTGAAAAGATGTAATAATTGAAATTGTGATATGAATAGTTCGCATGCATGAATTAATACGAAAGATATAATGAAAGTGTAAAGAAAACTATATTAATCATGATAACGTACCTGAAGTTACGACTTAAAGAGATAACTATGCATTGTACTTTCAAATAAAGCAATTGATTACTTATATAGCAATTGATCAAGGAGCAAATTACAAAGTATCAAAAAGGTTAGAAGATTGGAATGGGCTTTTCAAAATCATAAGGGTAGATGTGTAAAGGATTTCATGTTAATGACACAAGTGAACAAAATTAATATGGGATATTCATCAATGGAAAGTTTGTTGGAAGGACAAGGAAATTTAGATTTAGATCTTTGGTGTTGATAGTTGGATAATGCTTTCACTACATTAATAGAACATAAGAACAAGAAAAATTAGAATTAGATTGCTCGAACCAAATTTCAGAAGCTTACGAAAGGAAGGACACAAGGCATACCCATAAGAAGGATGGGTAGACATGAAATATAAGTGGGTTAAGTGACAATGAGGTATAGATTTGAAACTTTCAGTTGATGCCAATTGGAAAGGATATTGTTATCCTAGCTTGTGAACTACCACTTCTTCTTTCCTGCTCTCATATTTTGAAACTTGCAAATAACCAACTCGATCTTATTAATAAGTGATTTAAAGTTTATTGCTTTACTAGTGAAGATATGTTAGTTTCTTTCTTTTTAAATTTGTCATATATTATGATGGTAGGTGAAGATTTCCACACTCCTCCCCATAGTGATTCAGTATGCATTCTAGGGAAACTCAAGAAAAATGATGTAATTTTTGAGGGAAGAGGCCCAATCCATTCAAGTTTCCTTAGGATAGTTTTCATACATTCCATTACAACTTCGTATCCTAGGAGAATGTGGTGTGTGATTTCTTCATTTCTTGTGCACATTGTGTATTTGTGCTAACCAAAAAAACCAATCCTATGTAATCATTCCCTATTAAAATTCTTTGATGTAAAGTGGCCCAAGCAAAGGCCCCCACCTTTGGTAGCAGATTTGTGCCCCAACATGGGTCTGTTGGCCGCTCTTTCATATATTCTCTTGATTTGGCCTCACACCATAAAATTTCATCATCCTTGTTTGTTAAGAATTTTTTTTTTTATGCTAATTCCTTACATATACCACCACTTTGCATGGATCTAATAGGAATTCAATTGATTTCCATTGACAATTTTGATGTTCGTTAATGTTTCAAATTTATAAATGGTCCCTCACCTTTTTACCATATCATTCCTTTGATAGATGTATTGCTTCTTGTATACCATTTTTTTCTAGTTCAGATATTGGTTTGTGGTTGTTCAAGGAATTGACCCAAAATAATGCATTGGATCTCGAGTTTATCCTCCATGTTAGATGATTAGTCATAATTTTCCTATAACTCATTATAAAATTTTATAATTGAAAACCATGTGGTGGATTAGTCATAGTCACAATGTGGTGTCATTATTTTTTGTCAAATTATTTCTTTCTTAGTATTGGCACCATAATGCATCTGGATTTTTTATCATCCTCCATATCAATTTTTCACCTCATGTCATATTCTATTTGTGGATGTCTTTGATCACTACACCGCCCATTTTTTTTCTTTTTCTAATTGTATCATATTTGATTAGGGAGATTCTTCTTACATTGTTTGATCCATCTCATAGAAAGTGTCCCTTTTGACTTTGGATATTATCCATGCACAAGAAAACATATGGATCATAATTATTTTTATGATAGATTTTATCATTGTTATTCTCCTCACTAAACTTAGCCATCTGCCCCACCATGCTTTTGTTTTTTTATTGTATTTTGATTTGATGGAAGACCAATGGAATGTTCTTGTGGTTCCTTCATATAGAGGAATAACAAGGTAAGTTCTTGGAAGCAATATGCACTATTTATCTCTATTAATAATTTTTCTCAAGAATCTAGTGTACTCTTCCAACATTCTTTCTATTACCTCCATTTCTTAGAGCATTGATGATCCATATAGGAGGGTGTCATCAACAAACAACTAATATGTCAAAGGTGCTATATTTTCTATAATTGTTATTCCATTCCATTGGCCAATTGCATAATTTTGGGATATTCCTTTATTGAGTGCATCTTCCATTATTACAAATAACAAGGGAGATAAGGGATCCCCTTGTTTGATTTCCCTTGCTCCTTCAAAAAAATTGCATGGTGAACCATTGATAAAAATTGACTATCTTGGTGCTGAAATGTAAGCATAAACCCATCATAACCATTTTTTATTGAACCCAATTTTTTTCATAATCTTCATAAGGAACCACCATCTAACTTTGTCATATGATTTACTTATGTTAATAATTTTAGGATCATTTCTCTCAAGCTTGTATTGCGTCTTGTATTATTACTATTGCATCAGTGATTGAAGGTGAGGAAAATGGTTAGAAGGAAAAATCAATAAAACATAAACAAAATGTATTCAAAACAACCTTATACCTTCAATTCTCCTTCTCCATGGATTGAGATCAAGTTTACACCCAAAAACTTGTTTATTTTCTCTTAATTGATGATTTCTAGATTGCTCTTATTATTTACTCCAACATAATTTAGTTACCTTGAACTATTGTGAAAATAGGAAGGATAGGCTTCAATTTATAGATTTTTGGATGGAGAAAAGGAGGGTCAAGATCTTCTTGTGAAATGGATGGTTGAGATTGAATGATATGGAAAAGCTTTAGCCTTGTGAAAAGTGTCACAAGGTGGAGGCTTATGAATATGACATGTGGCATGGGGGAGAGAGCAAGGTGTGCTCACACATGTGTGAGCACACATTGGGAAGAGAAATAAAATGACATGTGGAAGGCAAGGTGTGCTCACACATATGTGAGCACATCTTGGGAAGAGCATGATTGTGCCAAGTGGAAATAAATGAGGAAAGGTATAAGATGAGTAGGCTTTGACCATATGATAAGTGGTGATAAATGACAAGTGTAGGGTGGCTCTTATGGGGAAGAGGATCTCACACATGTTTGAGCATCCAATAAGAGGAGAGGCCAAAGGATGAGCTGGATATTGATGGTGAATTGTACATGCAATACTTATCACATGTCTATAAATTTGGAGAAATGGGTAGAATTAAAAATTGAAATGGTGAGAAAAAGGAAACATTTCTCTTTTTAGAGAGGGTTTTATACCTTTTCCTTGTTTCATTAAAAAGAGAGAGGGGGATGATGGTTGTGGATAGATTGTTTATGGGTTTGATGGATTTAGACAAGATATATGATTGAAAAGTATAGCTTGAAAGGTGAGTCAATAGGTGTCCTTGACAAAATCTAAAGTGACATTAGGGATAAAATGCAATGATTCAACTAATCTAATAATGAAAACGATTGTTCTGATGCAAAAACAATAAATATAGAGAACAACAAAGGAAATAAGACTATAAAAATGGATTGAGAAAAACACTATGCACCTGTGACATGAATTGGAGTTGAAAATTCTAGACTAAGTTACCCAAGGTGGACTATCTTCAAGTAGGGGGAATTTAGATATGGTTTAACAGTCCCCGGGTGCTAGATCATAGCTTCTATTTTACACTTGTACTATTAGATCATTGTCAAATTTTGAAATAATTAAGTTTTCATAAGTTTTCAAGGCATAGGGTTTGATTGCAACAATAAAAAATTGATCTTAAAGCTTCTCCCAATCCTCTCCAGACCTAAAACCTACACATTCAAAGAGAGAGGAAGGATTTCTCCATTCAAGGGCTTGCCTTAGCCAAAACTCGTGTTAGTGTTTCCACTTCTAAATTTTATTTGGAAACTAGACTCTAAATAGTAAATTTTATGATTAGTGACTTTTTTCAAGATTCCATCTCCAAGTGCTTCAATTTTTAAGGTCAAATGTGTCAAATTCTGAAAATCAAGGAAAACACTTCCATTTCTTATTTAAAGGTGGACTCAACTTCTTGCCAGCATCCACAATGGTAATGTCAATGATAGAAAACCTATCCTTTTGAGGGATATGGATAAATGATAGAAAGGAATGATGAACCAACAATAGACTATAACTCACCACCCTCCAATTTCTTCCTTGAAGGACTAAATCCATACAAATCTCCTCAAGACTTGAATGTTTCTTGCTTGATTTTCTTGGAGACCTACAAGGGTTACTCTTCACAAACAATATGATAACATAAACATGAACAAAATCACACACACTTTGACATGATGCTTGGATATTTAATTGCTGCAATAAATCTCTAAAGTTCTTCTCTTGACTTGCTTGATAAAGCTCTTGACAATAATTTTTCCCATAATTGCTTGTTACATTTGAAATGATTCAATCTAGGTATTTATATGCAATTATTCTAATTTAAAACAAATTAAATCTTGATAGTTCACTTGAAATTAAATTATTAAAAGACCACCTTTGACATATTTGAATTTGGAGCCAAAATAGGGGGACATAGATGTCCTAGGTGTTAGTGTCCCAAACCTATTTTTTGAGAATTAAGATGACAAGGAAAAAATATTAAATGAATGCATTGGTTTTCCACTTGAAATTTATCGGTAATGTCTAAATGGGATATGAAATGCATTAAATTTAGGAAATTAGGTGTTCAATTAGGTCCAATAACTTAAGGGGAAGCAAAACAGTGTGAAATTGTCAAGGGTGATAATTTACAATGCTACACAAATTAGGAAAAATGTTAATGATGATTAGGATAGGGATTAATTCAGTCAATCATAGATGTATTAACTTAATCAGGATTAGGGTATGGGTTAGGGTAATTAATCATAGATTGATTAACTTAACTAGGATTAGGAGATTTGGAGGAATGTGCATAAATGTTAAATTAATTAAATAGTACAATATTTAATTAATGTGTGTGAGACTATATGATAATTAATTAAATGTGATGTTTAATTAATTGTAAGGTGGGATGGAATAGTTAATTAAATAATATGATATTTAATTAATTATAGAAGAAAGTGAGATACTTAAATTAATTAAATAATAAAATAATTAATTAAAAGTATAATATTTAATTAATTATAGGATAATGTGACATAATAAATTAAATAATAATATTTAATTAATTATAGGAATGATGGTCAAGATTAATTTGAAGGTGTGGTGTCATAATTGGGGTGTCTAAAGTGATATTTCTGCTTGGGACAAAATCACTTTATTCCATTGTTATGATTGTTGGAAGAATCATTTTAAGTTTGTTTGTTGTAACCTTCATTGTGATCTTTTATATTGTGTTGCATAATGATATCGGTCTATAATTAGTGAAGGAGTTGCATTCCTCTTTCTTTGGAATTAAAGCAATATTGGTGTTGTTTATATCCTTTAGAATTTTTTTCTATATTTTCTTAATTCTTCAACCACCTCACAAATGTCTTTTTTCATGAAGCTCCAACATGTTTAATAACATAACACCAAAAAATCGTCGAGTCCTATAGTTTTGTCTGAATGTAAATGGAATAGAGGATCTTTTAGCTCATCTTCTTCAACACGTGCCATCAGGATATCATTTTCCCTATCTTTTACCTTGGTCGGTATATAATTTATGAAGCTATCTTGGAGGGGTCTAAATTCTTCTTGTCCTATTAGTAAATTATGAAATTATCAAATGCCTTCATTATGTATTTCTTTTATATTTGTTAATATATTCATTGTTCTTTATTTGTGATATATGAACTATTAAATACTCTCTTCATCTTTGTTCAATTATGGAAATTTTTGTGCCCATGTCACCTTCAACTAACCATGTTTCTCTAGATTTAGATCGCTAGTATCATTCTTCTGTTGCTAGAATTTCATTATATTCCATTAGTAAGGATTTTTCTTTCGCATAATCTTTTTGAAACATCCCATTTTTTATGACTTTATGGTTCAGTTCTTCCAACTCACCTATTATTATTTCCTCCTCTTGAAAAATGTTTTTGAAAGTTTTTTATTCATAGATTTAGTTTTCCTTTGAATTGCAATTTTTTGGTGTAATACAAACATTTTTTATCCTTTAATGACTATGAGTTCCATCCACCAATTTCTGAGTAGCTCACAAATTTACCCCTAACATAACCACATTTTTTTAAAGTGGAATTGACTCCATGGCTTTTGACGTTTCTTCTGCTAGTTCTAGAGACACAGGAAATGGTCCAACAAAGATACATGATAGATTTTAGAAATTACAACAATGGATGAGTGAACCCAATGAGGCATGAGAAGGAAGTGGTCCAATATTTTTGTAATATTTGTAAATCCCTTCTACCTATTATTCCAAGTAAATGTTTCATTGGTTGGTATTATATAAACTAGACCTATTTGAAGTCTTCTTGGGACTGTGATAACCTTACAATTCCCCTAATTATGACCTTTCCAATCTTGATCACATAGTTCATCTTGATCCTACCCATTAATTTATTCATCCCACACTTGACCACATTGATCCTCATGAAGACCCTATCACTCCTACTAAAGGGAAACAACCCCTAGCCATTAGAGGTAATCCATAATATCAAGGGTTTGTACCACCTAAAGTTTCAACTTCAATTCCTAATGAGGTTCAAAACCTCATGTCCACTAGTCATAAAACATCCTCAATAAAAATCGTACTTGGAACATAAACCATAACTACCAATATAGATGATTCATCTATATCTCCATTCCTAATCCAAAAATCTCAAATATCACCTCTTCCACCATGACCATACCAAGTTCACACTTGAGGTCAACATCAATTCCAAGACTCATCTCAAACAACCTCAAAATCACATCTCACCATGGGTCAACCCTTTGCAAGGATATACCATTTATTTGAAGTATCAATATATGCTAATAAATAAAATATCATCATCTACATACTTATAATTATCAACAAAGAATTATTTAATATATAAGGAATAATTTGTAGCACCATCATAGGCACCATGAAAAAACTCCTCATAAAGAACCACAATGTCATTATTTTTTGAATGAGAAGGTAATGCAATATCAATATGAGATATATGAGAAGCTAATGTGCTAACATCAAGATGCATGCTATCATCATGAAAGGTGTCACTATGTGAAAGACTATCATGAACATCCATAGGATCAACACAAAATGCACAAAAATAATCAAGGATATCATCATGTATGAAAGAAGGTAATTAAGTAAAGGGCGTGAATTTATGGACATAGGGATAGCATGACATATTAGATAAACATCATCAAAAGGTGTTAACATTGTATGTATATGTGAAGAAATATAATTTACCATCATGTTATCACACTAGTTGTGTCATTAACACATGGTATAGCCTCACTACCTATATATGCTTATCATTATTAGAAGTCATAGGATAAATACATGTTCAATATAAGACTCATGGAAAAGTGAATTATGTATAAAAGATATAAGAACCAAGCAACTCAGTGAACTAGAAAAATTATAATACATGATAAACTATTAGATCATTGTCAAATTCTGAAATAATTGAGTTTAAGTGAGTTGTCAAGGCATAGGGTTTGATTGCAACAATGAACAATTGATCTTAAAGCTTCTCCCAATCCTCTTCAGACCTAAAACCTACACATTCAAAGAGAGAGGAAGGATTGTGCCATGTAGGGGCTTGCCTTATTCAAACCTCATGTTAGTGTTTCATCTTCCACAATAGTAATGTCAATGATATAAAACCTATCTTTTTGAGTGATAGGGATAAATGATAAAAAGGAATGATGAACCAACAATAGACTATAACTCACCACCCTCCAATTTCTTCCTTGAAGGACTGAATCCATACAAATCTCCTCAAGACTTGAATGTTTCTTGCTTGATTTTCTTGGAGACCTACAAGGGTTACTCTTCACAAACAATATGATAACATAAGCATGAACAAACTCACACATACTTTGACATGATGCTTGGATATTGAATTGATGCAATAAATCTCTAAAGTTCTTCTCTTGACTTGCTTGATAAAGCTCTTGACAATAATTTTTCCCATAATTGCTTGTTAGATTTGAAATGATGAAATAACTAGGTATTTATATGTAACTATTCTAATTTAAGACAAAATAAATCTTGATAGTTGACATTGGACACTTGAAATTCAATTATTAAAAGACCACCTTGGACATATTTGAATCTAGAGCCAAAATAGGGGGACATAGATGTCCTAGGCGTTAGTGTCCCAGACCTATTTTTTGGGAATTAAGGTGACAAGGGAAAATATTAAATGAATGCATTGGTTTTCCAGTTGCAATTTGTCAGTAATGTTTAAATGGGATATGAAATGCATAATTTAGGAAATTAGGTGTTCAATTAGGTCCAATAACTTAAGGGGAAGCAAAAAGTGTGAAATTGTCGAGGGTGACAATTTACAATGCTACACAAATTAGGAAAAATGTTAATGATGATTAGGATAGGGATTAATTCAATCAATCATATATGTATTAAATTAATTAGGATTAGGGTATGGGTTAGGCTAATTAATCATAGATTGATTAACTTAACTAGGATTAGGATATTTGGAGGAATGTGCACAAATGTTAAATTAATTAAATAGTACAATATTTAATTAATGTGTGTGAGACTATAGGTTAATTAATTAAATGTGATATTTAATTAATTGTAAGGTGGGATGGAATAGTTAATTAAACAATATGATATTTAATTAATTATAGAAGAACGCGAGATACTTAAATTAATTAAATAATAAAATATTTAATAAATTATGGGCTAGTAACAAAATAATTAATTAAAAGTATAATATTTAATTAATTATAGGATAATGTGACATAATAAATTAAATAATAATATTTAATTAATTATAGGAATGATGGTCAAGATTAATTCGAAGGTGTTACGTCAAAATTGGGGTGTCTAAAGTGATATTTCTGCTTGGGAAAAAATCACTTTATGCCATTGTTATGATTGTTGGAAGAATCATTTTAAGTTTGTTTGTTGTAACCTTCATTTTGACCTTTTATATTGTGTTGCATAATGATATTGGTCTATAATTAGTGAAGGGACTACATTCCTCTTTCTTTGGGATTAAAGCAATATTGGTGTTGTTTATATCCTTTAGAATTTTTTCTAGATTTTCTCAATTCTTCAACCACCTCACAAATGTCTTTCTTCATGAAGCTCCAACATGTTTAATAACATAACACCAAAAAATCATCAAGTCCTAGAGTTTTGTCTGAATGTAGTTGGAATAGAGGATCTTTTAGCTCATCTTCTTCAATAGGTGCCATCAGGATATCATTTTCCCTATCGTGTACCTTGGTCGGTATATAATTTATGAAGCTATCTTGGAGGGGTTTAGATTCTTCTTGTCCTATTAGTAAATTATGAAAGTATCAAATGCCTTCATTTTGTCTTTCTTTTATATTTGTTAATATATTTCCTTCATTGTTCTTTATTTGTGATATATCCTATTAAATACTCTCTTCATGTTTGTTCAATTATGGAATTTTTTTGTGTTCAAGTCACCTTCAACTAACCATGGTTCTCTAGATTTAGATTGCTAGTATCATTCTTCTCTTGCTAGAATTTCATTGTATTCCATTAGTAAGGATTTTTCTTTGGCGTAATCTTCTTGAAACATCCCATTTTTTATGAATTTATGGTTCAGTTCTTCTAACTCACCTTTTATTATTTCTTCCTCTTGAAAAATGTTTTTAAAATTTTTTGTATTCATAGCTTTAGTTTTCCTTTGATGAATTGTAATTTTTTGGTGAATATAAACATTTTTTAGCCTTTCATGATTGTGAGTTCCATCCATCAATTTCTAAGTAGCTCACAAATTTCCCTCAGACACAACCACATTTTTTCAAAGTGGAATTGACTCTGTGGCTTTTGATGTTTCTTCTGCTAGTTCTAGAGACCCGGGAAATGGTCCAACAGAGATACATGACATATGTTAGAAATGACAAGAATAGATGAGTGAATCCATTGAGGCATGAGAAGGAAGTGGACAAATTTTTTTGTAATATTTGTAAATCCCTTCTACATGTTATTCCAAGTAAATGTTTCATTGTTTGGTATTATATAAACTAGACCTATTCGGTTCACAAAAATTTTGAAGTCTTCTTGAGACTGTGATAACCTTACAATCCCCCTAGTTATGACCTCTCCAATCTTGATCATGTATTTCATCTTGATCCTACCTATTAATTTATTCATCCCACACATGACCACATTGATCCTCATCAAGACCCTATCACTCCTACTAAATCGAAACAACCCCTATCCATTAGAGGTAATCCCTAATATCAAGGGTTTGTACCACCTAAAGTGTCAACTTTGATTCCTAATGAGGTTTAAAACCTCATGCCAACTAATCATACAACATCCACAGTAAAAATTCTACTTGGAACATAAACCATAACTACCCATATAGATGAGTCATCTCTATCTCCATTCCTAATCCATTTAAAATATCTAATATCACCTCTTCCACCATGACCATAAAAAGTTCACACTTGAGGTCAACATCAATTCCAAGATTCATCTCAACCAACCTCATAATCCCATCTCACCATGGGTCATCTAGTGCCCCTTCATTCTCACTTGGGATGTGTAGGTAGTCTAGCTAAGGAATCTGAAGAAGAAGATGGAACAAGAGCTTCTGATGGTACTTTTGTGGGTATGATGCACATTGTTTTGTTATTATTATGATGCAGCTATTTATTGGCTAGTTAAGTGATGCAGTAGTATGTTGTGAGGATAGGCGGAAAGGGTGACATCGTACCATTGAATGTATGGGAACATACGAGAATGAGACACGATTGCTAGAGTTCCTTTCCTAGTGCCTCGGCTATTATGAATGTGTACTCTAATTTGTATGTTTGAGTGAACAGGTACAAGACATCGACTCCACCTAGATTCATAGGTTTGAGCATGTCCATTTCCCAATGATATTGTTGATTGGGAGATAGTAACTGGATTTCCTTGTCAAGCCACAACCCTAGTCACAGTGTGTCGTCAATGTTTGTTCGATATGCCTTGTTATGTTTTCCATGTTTTCCTCGTCATTTACTTATTTTGCAAGGTTTGTTTTGTGGGAAATTAATATTAATTAATGATTTTAATGATTTTTAGTAATTATTTAATTAATTTTGATTAAAAATTTGATAAAGGAACAAACGGGTTTTCGAGGGATCTCGAAACCCTTAACAAAATGAAAGCGAGAGATAGAGCATTAACATAGCCCAGAAAAAAAAATGCTTCCCACAAAGAAGAAAACAAAATAAACCAAGGCAGCATAGCAAAAAATTGACAAAAACCACAAAACAACCAACCACTAGGCTAGATTCCTGAGGATCTCGAAGTCTCCTGCTTCGATTTGTTCATATTAAGCGCAAACTTCTTGATCTCCTAGATATTCACTAAAGCTTGATCTTCCTTCCTTTTCAAGTTCACTCTAGTCCTGTTGCTCGACCACCCACTATCCAGCTGACCTTCCTCTTTATCCACATCAACAAACACAATATTCCTAACATGATATGCATTTTCCAAGTCTCCACCATGGTATTCATGGTCTTAGCAGTGTATTTTAAGATCTTATGGCTCATAACCAACACTTTGTGGAGAGAATCTTTGATGTTCCTCAGCTGCTCCTCCATCTCAGACTACTTTCCTTCATGGTTGCTTTTAAAATTTTGTAACTCATCAACAACTTTCTTGAGGCACTCAACCATATATTTCTTCTCATCCTCCATCCATAAATTAGTGGCCCTAACACTACCTCTGTTATTATTGTCATCATCTTTCTCCATTTTACTGCTCATGGCTCTCTAGTTCAGTTTAATCTCCTTAATTTCAAAGAACACCCACCTAATTAACTTGAAAAAATCCACCGACCCATTGTGGGATATAGCAAGAATATCAGCAAGGAATTCTTGTTCCTTCTGGAAAGTAGTGATCCTCGGCTTTGAGGTCCATTGGAAAATGAGGCCTCTCATCTCTATCGGTAGCAGGGTAGCTAGAGTACTTAGATGGTGAATCCAACTGTGAGTCCTCATCATTTACATCATAGGAGGGATCCTCTCAAACCTTTTTCTTACCCTTCTTCTAGGGAGAATCACTAGATTTCCCTTTCCCCTTAACAACTACCCTATCTTTAGAAGAGGGAGTCTGGTGGGATAGAGCCGACATGGCTTTAAAGTGATCATAAATAAGAACAAGCAAGCATTCGTGGAGAATGGAATTCCTGGTAGGGTTCTATCTATGGCTCTGCAAACTGGCATTCAAAGATGAGGCAAGATAGAAGGGAAGTGAAACCCTAACCTGATGCCTGAAGTGGTTGAGGAGAATGAAATGATACCCGAAGACTCTAGTGTAGCGGCCATCCAGAGTGATGTACTCCATTATCACGTTCAAGACCCTCCTCCAGTGCGAGACAATCCTCTTCGAGTTGCAATAACTTCTGGTAGTCCTTCGCAAATCCTCCCTCTCAACCTTCGACTTTGGAAATTTATTGACTGCTCGGTCGGAAAGATTTTTATCCCTGTAGAACTTAATACCATCCATAGAGAGGCTCGTAACCTCATCAACTAACTGCTCATTAATGACCACTTTTCTGCCAAAAAAATTTATCTCACCATCGTTATAACCTTTGGCAAAGACCCTAATAACCTTCGGATCCCAGACATGGAGTTTCTCATTGAAAATAGTAATGCCACCCTTCTCCAGCTTTTCCCAGAGCTTCAAATTATTCCTTAGATGTTCGTTGCTCATCGATTCCACCCTACGGCTCTCGCCACCCATGTTGGTTGTCTTGCAAGTAGGAACAAAAGACTCCAAAATCCCAAAATCACAAATTCCCAGAAAGCTTGCGAGGCTCACATCACTCAAACAATATATAAGATAATTACACTTTGTCCAACTATGAGTGATGATTAAATCGCAGTCCCAAGACTCCAGTAAAGGACACTTAGCTATCATTTAGGGGAATGGGGAATTGCACCTTCTCATGAACATGGTCATATATGATTAAGGCCTTTACATTAGCCTCCAACTCATCATACCTCTGCCATGTCATCATTTCCTTAGCTTTAACTCCCTTGTTGGCAAAAAAAATTCCCACCGTATTTATTTCCCTAAAATCATGTGAGATATAACTTTTCTCAAGATTATTAATAATTTCCTTTGAAAGGTCTATCCAATTCTCTATAGACCAAGAAGGTTTATGAAGTCCCTTTAAGCATTGAATTATATTATTCGAATCCCCTTCAATCCAAACATTTTTGAAATTCAATTGGCTAGCCAGCTTCAAGACTTGAAACAAACTAGTAGCTTCAGCCACATGGTTGTTCTGAGTGCCTAAGGGGAGCACAACTTCTGCAATAAAGCAACCATTCTCATCCCTTATCACACCTCCACTCCCAGCAGGTCCAAGATTTCCCTTGGCCGAGCCATCAAAATTGATTTTAACCCAACCAGGAGGAGGGAGACTCCAAAAGATACCATCTCTAGGTCCCTTCCTAAGCTTGGAAATGTTGGACATGTCCACATTAATCTTCCAAGCTTCCATCACTCTAATCTCATACTCTTGAAAGCTAACCTTACCTTTACTTTTGTTCCTGTTATTGAGAAAGTTAAAGTTTTCACCCACATCTCTTATAATCTTTCCAAAGACCACTTCCTTTGAAAGAGCCACATCCCTAAAAAATTTGTTATTATGCTCTTTCCAAATGCCCCAAGAAAGGTGATGGAAGATATAGTTCCAAAGAAAATTCAACACTAGATTATTTGAAGGGACCTTCCACTAGTTATAAAAATCCAAGATAGTTCCAGGAAAAACTCAACTAAGATCCCACATTTGAAGAATCCTGCCCCAAATAGCATAAACAAAAGGAAAAAGGAGAAAAAGATGTGAGGAAGTATTCACCTCCACACAACACAAATAAAACCTGTTAGGAAAGGAGAAACCACTCTTACAAATATTATCATTAGTCAACAGTTTGTTCTAAAGGAGAATCCACACAAACATGTTAACTTTTAGAGTAAGGTTGTGCACCCACACCTTAGCCCAGGCAGGGGAGTGGAGGCTAGAATAACAAGAGGCCACCGCAGAAGAGACAGATTAGATCCCTGAGGAGGACAACTTCCAAACCAAAGAGTCATCCCAACCCTGCAAACTGAGCCTGACCGAATTAAGAAGAGCCTGCAAAGGCTAGAGATCCAGAATAATTGAGGAAATATCAACCCACCGATTATTCCTCCAGTAATCCCTGACCAAAAAACCAAACCTGGATTTATAGTCCTCCATATGAATCCCAAAGGTCGAGATATTACACAAGTGACCATTACCAATCCACTAGTCTTCCCATAATTGGATTTTCTTGCCATCTCCCAGTTTCCAACCAGCCTCTTTACCAGTAAGGTCCCTGGCCTTAATGGTGTTGTTCCAAAGGGAAGAACCAATGGGGAGATTCTAAGAACTGAGAAAATCTTTAAAAGAGTCAATCCCCTACAAGTATTTACTGCACCAAATAGTATTCCATTCAGGAGTATCTACAAAATTTCTCCAAACCTGCTTCGCCATAAGGGCTTTGTTAAACACTCTAATATTCCTCAATCCAAGACCCCCAAACTTCTTAGGTCTGCACACATTCTTCCAAGCAACCAAAAAAATCCTCTTCTTCTCCTCAACCCTCGACCAAAGGAAGCATTTTTGAATCTTATCAATGATCTCAACAAACTTAGCAGGAATATTAAACAAACTAAGGGCATAAACAGGAAAATTTTGAAGAGAAGCCTTAAGTAACAGAACTTTACCAGCTAGCCAACTTCTGGTTAAACCTGTCCACAAGAGAAATTCAAAACAAATCTGGAGGTTGGACCCTAAAGGAAGACCCAAGTATGTGGAAGGAAGAGAATTAACACCACAACCTAAGATGTTTGCTATCTTCCTCTGTCTGTGCTCAAGGGTATTGAAAAAATAGAGAGAACTTTTAGCCCTATTAATTTTTTTCCCTAAGCCTTCCTCATAAAGGACAAGACAACTCTTTAAAGCTCTGGCTTCACCAATAGTAGAACTTCCCATAAGCATCATGTCATCCACAAACTGCTGGTGCAAACAAGCCAAGTTTTCTGAAGAAGGTTTTAACCCTCTCAGATTGTCTTCCATCACTTTTTTTATGCAAAAGCCTTCCCAGACTTTCCACCATAAGGGTAAAGAGAATGGGAGACACAGGATCCCCTTGTCTAACTCCTCTCAACACCTTGAAAAAGTGGGAAGGAGATACATTGATGATCACTGAAGTATTGGTGGTAGAAATCAATTCCCGTATCATTTGCAAAAATATTTCAGAGAACCCAAAAGCTTTTAAGACTTTGATCAAGAAATCCCAGTCCACCCTATCATAGGCCTTAGCCATATCCAGCTTAAGCAAAAAGCCTTGATTTTTCGAAGCTTCAAGAGAGTGGATATTCTCATGAACCGTAATAATAGAGTCCAAAATATGTCTACCCAAAACAAAGCCACTCTGCTGGGGAGAAATCAACAATGAAAGAATCCAAAGAAGCCTAGAGGTAATCACTTTAGAGATGATTTTGTAGAAAGAGTTACATAAGCTAATTGGGCAGAAAGAATCAAAATTATTGGCACCAGGGAACTTAGGAATGAGAACAATAAATGTGGCATTAAGCTCTTTCAACAATTTTCTAGCTCCAAAAAACTCCTTAACAACACTAGTAACATCATCAGCCACAATTTCCCAGAAGACTTGGAAAAAGAACATAGGGAACCAGTCTGGGCCAGGAGCCTTGTTCCCTTCAAAAGAAAAAATAGCCTTCCTAACCTCTTCCTGTGAAGGGATAGCCGTCAAGAATCTATTTTGATCCTCATTCAGAATGTTAGGAATAGCCTCAATAAGAGTTTGTTGAGCACTCACACCCAACCCCTCTTCCGAAGAAAGAAGGTTAGCAAAGAATTGAATGGCCTCACTCCTTATCTCTTCCTCCTTCTCAATGTTAACCCCATTCTTCATAATATAGGCTATGCAATTGGAGGCCCTATGTTTCATAGTAGTCAGAAGGAAAAACCTGGTGTTCTTATCCCTAGCTGAGAGCCACATTGATCTAGATCTCTGTTTCCAGTAATCCTCTTCTTTTGAGATAATATCATGGTATTTTGAAAGAATTTTGATAAATGTTGTTAGAAGCTTTGTATTTAAATTAATTAATTAAATTTGATTTATTTTGTAAATTAATTTAATCCTTGTGATTAAATTTATTTTATAAAGTAATTAAATTAATTGGATTAAATTTAAATTATAAATTATTATGTGAATTTGAATTATAAATTTCATAAAATAGATAATGTTAATTTGTGAAGTTTGAATTATTAAAATAGCATAAAAATCTTGTAAATATCGAAAGGGAAATATCTGAGTTGGTTAAAATATATTTTAATTTTGACATGTATGTTAGAAAATTTATTAAACACTCTTGTTGAGAATTTATTCTCGGAGAGAATATTTGGAGTAACTGAAAGAAGTAAGAGGTTACTTCACAAGAATGGAATTTTTTTTTTTTTTTGAGAAGTTGAAAAATTTAAAAGGAAGTTCTCAGAAAGCTTATGGGCTTTGGTTTTGGTTTTCTTCTTCTGGAAAAGTGAATTCTTGGAGGAAGCTTTGGAAAACTTGGAATTTACAGATGAAGCTTTACACCAAATTTCATTCCTCAAGCTTCTAAATACAAGTTCCTTTAATTATTGTTATTGTTTTGCAAATTAAAAAGATTGCTTGTACAAAAATAATTTGTAATTTGAGTAGAAGCTTTTAATTATTTTGTAAATTTTTTAAGGCTTCTGTATTTGAAAATTTGTGGTGAATATTTTAGTGCTTCTGTAGAAAATTTTATAGAGAAATCAGAGAGCCTCTGTAGAAAATTATTTTAAACAATAGAAAACCCATAGGAAAACAATAGAGAAATTTATAAGTCTCTCTAGGAATGGATTAAAAAATCTTCCTGTTTGAAAACTGGGGAAAACCTTATTTGTATTGGAAAGATATTCCTGTAAAAAAAACATCACTTTGCTTTGTTTATTCCCAATTAATTTCATTTTGTTGAGAAATTCAAACCTCTGTAAAATTTTCTAAATATTTCCTTTAGAAAGTTTTATGAAAATATTTGCTCAATTAGAGCATTTATGTTGATTAATATATATATATATAAGTATATATAAGTATATAGTTTGATATATACATATACATATACAAATATATATAAATGCTTTTTTTTTGTGAAGTTGATCTGTAGAAATCTATTCTAAAGAAATTTGTTTATTTTAAAAAAAACTAATTGTTATTTTCGTTTGGCAAATTTTTAATAATTCATAGTTTAAATATATATATATAAAGTGCATGTGTGGGGGGGCGATGGGGGCTACCCCCCACAGCCGTCCCCCACAAGGGAGGCGGTGTGGAGGGCAGCACCTAGTGCTGCCTTTACAAGCAACTTTCAGTGCTGCCTCTACACGGCCACGGCCCCTATGTGAGTCGGTCGGCTATATAACAGCCTAATAAAAAAACTTTAATTCATCCGTAATATTTTTTCAAAAGCTTCTGATTTTCATTTTTTTTATTATATATGAGTTTTGATTATTTTTTAAATAAATACATTTATATGTATATATGCGTATATATATATGTATATATATTTAAATATATATATGTTTATTATATGTTTGATAAATAGTAATTAATTTTAATATTTAAACAATATGCATAATTGTATATATATAATTATATATAATTAATTATATATTCAAATGTATATATGTTTAAATGTATTTCTAATTAGATGCGTGCAAGTGCATAGATCAAATAGTTTTAAAATGAAATAGGGAAATTGATTTTAATTAGTTGAAATTGGGAAATTTATTTAAACAATAAGATGCAATTTTCTTTATTGTTTGTAGATGATATTGCTTTAAATTTTATTTATTTGAGCAATGTATTATTGTTTTCATGAAATGAAAATTGGATTTAGGAAATCCTAATCATAGCCTTATTTCCTACTTAAATTGCTCATTGCATTGTGATTTCTTCTATTTACTTTTTGGGGAAAATTGGATTGTTGTTCTTCTAAGTCTTCCAGATGTTATTTTATGAAAGGTTTATTGTGAGTTGTAATTCAGCCCTTTATTATCTTGGGTAGTGCACTTAGTTGTATATCGTTTAAACATCCAGTTACTATGAATGAGATGTGTTGTTTTGCATCATGATGGATATTTGTTATTGATTTTTGTGCATCATGTATACCCTTAGGTTTTGGTTTAGATCCTTGTGTTGTCAGTAGGGGAGTGGTTCTCAATAGAGGTTGACACACAAAGTGGTGCCAAGGTAACTATGCAGCTTTGTGTGACACTCCTCCTATGACAATGGTTTAATTGATTTGTTGATGTACTTGATTCTTTTACTCTGGAAGCAATGTAACTTTTATGTTATGTATTGTACTTGTGTAGTTTAGTCTTGAGTTTTCCTGTGTCTAAAGGAAGTCAGTTTTGTCTAGGGAGCCCTTTTACTATCTCCTAGCATAGGGGGTGGGCCTTCGGGTACCACTTGGTTGGGTGGAATGTGCACCTTACACCGTTGGGTTCCCATTTCATGTTCATGATGGTGGGATCTTCCAGATTGGAGAGCTCGCATGTACCAGCTATTTTGTACTATTCCTTATGTTGTTATTTTGTATTAGATGGATACTTTGTATATGTATTACTCCTCATTTGTATTCGAGGAGGATCCTTTTATCAATTTAATTGTAACATTATTGTTTGGTCTTCCTCATATTAGAAATGAACTTTGTAACTACTTTATGGAATGAATGCAATCTATATATGTTTCTTTAATGCACTTTGTATCTAATGAGATAAGTTAATGCTATGGATGTATGTTATTTATATCATGAGATTAATTTAATATGTTATGGCTAGTTTACTTTTGTTTATTGGGAATCGAATGTAATATGTTGTCGCGTACTTTAGAGGATGTATGCATAAGTGTTGTTCATATTACATGTTAATATTACACTTCAAAAAAAAATTGATACGCTTCTGTTGTTATTGCATCATTCTTTAAGGTTATGTGGCGAGGCATTACACATGGTATTCGAGCCAGGTTCTAACATTGGGTACTCTTGTTTTACATGAGCCAATTAGGTTGTCCTTGCTATTTATACTCTTATGTGTGTATCCTTTTCTTTGTTTTCATTGACTTTATTGAGTGGTTTATTTTTAAGGTCAACCTAGTTACCCTCGAGGTAGATAAGAGATGTTCATTTTCTCTCTTTCTATTCTCCCTGTTATAGATGGCTAAATAGTTGTTAACTACGTTAGAAATGAAAATGGGATGCTCTATCTTAAGTATGTTGGTATGTGTTTATGACATGGAGTTGTGTGGAGGTTTAAACCACTCTCTTGTATAAAAGATTAATGCTTTCCTGATTCTGAAAAGTGAGATATGGATTTATGTTGGGTGTATTGCAAAAAATAGCTAATGATGGGTTATGGATAGATGTGATGATATGAATCACATGGATTATGGAAGTAAATATACTTATGGAATTGTGTATGTAATTGTATTCCCCCCTATAAATGTGAGAAACCAGTGATTGTGCATTGGTTGAGTGTTGTGAATACCCCGTACTTGCCTTGTTGACCCATGGGATGGTGATATGGTGTACCCATCCATACGAAATATGTTGTATTTGGCGTGGAGTAACCATACCATTATGTGTGTTTGTATGTTTGTTACTTGATTGAGGGCCAACCCACGTGTGGTTGAAATTTATATATATAAGAGTAGCCAAAAGATAGTTTCACAGATTCTTTTCTTTTGGTTCTCTAGCCCCTCAATCCGTGAAGGGATAGTAGCAGCCACTAATTTTCTTGGGCAGAGTATGCAACATACACACATTGTGATGTAGAGTGATCTTAGCTCAATTGATCCTGAGGAAACATACCCACTACTTTCCCTTATGATGGAACAAGGTACTTGATCCATATGTGTTAGTCTAATCCCCACAGTTTTGAGTACAATAACATTGGTTTGTTAGTATATGCCTAGCCGTACATAGGGACATTGAACTGGCATTGCCTAGCCGCCCGTAGGGGCGTTGATCTAGCATTAGTGAGTCAACCTCGTCTGTATGAGAGGTGAAGGTCGAGTAGCCCTATATTGGTATACTCATATATGCATTATATATACTGTATCTGCACATGTTTCGACATGATGCAATGGATATGATGCCACACCCCACTGATGTTCTGAAACAGTGTTGGTGATGATGTTGTGTGAGCTAGGCTCGAGGACACAATGCCACGTGCATAGACACATGAAGGTGCACTAGGAGATTGTGTTATGATAGCCTACTTGTGTGATGAGCATTATAGGGCCTCACACACTTGTAGAGGCATTCCCATGGTTGCTTTCACAGTATTTGGGTCAATTAGCATATGGGTATGTCCTAGCCATGTATACCTCTGGCTACGGTGAGTACCTACATGTGCCTTCTCCATGAGGTATCACTATGCAGGATGTGTTTTGCACGTGCCTACTTTCGTAGAGCCACATACACATTGCCATACAACATACAACTAGTACGTGCCTTCTTCGGCTGGTGTATGACCATGTCATGTGATGATGCGAGGCAGGGTGTAGCCGAGGAGTACACATTGTGACATGTGGATGGCATGCTCACTCCACACCACATGTGGGCTACTGTTATAGCCAAACGTTGTTCCCTCCTTCCTCGTTTGGTGGCTAGTATCTAGTCACATAGTGTTGTATAGTGTATTTTCAAAGATTGTGTATTTTCTTTATGGTTATTGATGATTTTATGTTGATTGTAAGGCCAAAACCTTATTTATATTTGATTGTAATGGTTTAGCCACACCTTGTGATCTTATTTGCTCGTAGCCCTTGTGGTTACGCTTGATTTAGTGTTGAAATTGTTCACATTTCTTACTTTATTGTTGAATTGAATTTTGATTTTCTTTTCTTTATGACTTTGGTGGCTAAACTAGCTTATCCTTATTGTTTTCAAAGTCGATCACGTGTCATATTGTGATTCCTCTCCAAGGACATATGAGGCGTACTTGGTGGGTGTATACGAGGAAGCATACGCAGTGAACCTTGAGGATGGGGGTATGTGAGGTTGATATACAACTAGGACCCACTACCCACCTATGTGTGATGACTATCTTTTGGAAGCTAACCACCTTATACTACAAGAGATAGGTCATTGTGGTCTTGCTTAGATGGTCTCACCATATGTGTGTGGCCTAACACCATCAAACCATTGAGTGTGAGATATGGATTATGTGAGATGGATATTGGCTCTTGGCTCATGGATTAGTATGTTGCTTTCCGATGTCCAAATGGACCTTGTGTAGCCTTGTGATGTGATATTTAGTGTTGTAAAATGAATGAAGTGGAATGTCTTGTTTTTCAATCTTGGTTAATGGATAAAAATGTGTGTTTATGGGTGTATTTATGTTATGTTTATGGAAATGTAGCATTCTACTATATTAATTGCTTAACAGTGTACTAGATGAGGAATTGAAAGTGAAGGGTAAAGAAAAAGAAATGGTAATGCATTTGGAATTGAATACTTTTTTATGTTTCTGAAAGTATGAGATGGTGTGTATTTTTGAATATCAAGTAATCATATGATGTGTTTTCCTTGTATGATATTTTGAAGATGTTTGTATTGGTAATGAAAAACTGAGTCAATTGGAGTACTTGCTATATTTATTAGTGTTAAAATCAAGTATTTTACTGTAAGAAATGTATGGATTTTCTAAATAAAGGTGGTTAGAAAGATATTATTTTCAAATTTGTAGCCAGATAGTGATTTTAATTGTAATAATTCAAAAAGAGGATGTACATTAATTATAGATTAGAGAAATTTTGGGACTAATGTGTTTATGTTTCCATTTTGAGCCTCGTGACTTCCAAGAGTAAGTCAAGTTTTAGGGGAGGAGAATGTAGTTCCCCTCCGTTCTCACTTGGGATGTGTAGGTAGTCTAGCTAAGGAATTTGAAGAGGAAGATGGAACAAGAGCTTTTGATGGTACTTTTGTGGGTATGATGCACATTTTTTTGTTATTATTATGATGCAAATATTTATTGGGTAGTTAAGTGATGCAGTAGTATGTTGTGAGGATAGGTGGAAAGGACGGCATCATACCATTGAATGTATGGGGGCATACAAGAATGAGATACGATTGCTAGAGTTCCTTTCCTAGCACCTTTGCTATTATGAATGTGTACTCTAATTTGTATGTTTGAGTGAATAGGTACAGGACATTGACTCCACCTGGATTCACAGGTTTGAGCATGTCCATTTCCCAACGATATTGTTGATTGGGAGATAGTAACGAGATTTCCTTGTCAAGCCACATCCCTAGTCACAGTGTGTCATCAGTCTTTGTTTAGTATGCCTTGTTGTTATGTTGTCCACATTTTTCAGCTTGTCATTTACTTATTTTGCAAGGTTTGTTTTGTGGGAAATTAATGTTAATTAATGCTTTTAATGATTTTTGGTAATTATTTAAGTAATTTTGATTAATGTTGTTAGAAGTTTGTATTTAAATTAATTAATTAAATTAAATTTATTTTGTAAAGTAATTTAATCCTTGTGATTAAATTTATTTTATAAAGTAATTAAATTAATTGGATTAAATTTAAATTAGAAATTATTATGTGAATTTGAATTATAAATTGCATAAAATAGATAATGTTAATTTGGGAAGTTTGCATTATTAAAATAGCATAAAAATCTTGTAAATATCAAAAGGGAAATATCTGAGTTGGTTAAAAGATATTTTAATTTTGACATGTGTGTTAGAAAATTTATTAAACACTCTTGTTGAAAATTTATTCTAGAAGAGAATATTTGCAATAATTGAAAGAAGTAAGAGGTTACTTCACGGGAATGGAAAAGATTTTTTTTGAGAAGTTGTTGAAAAATTGAAAAGGAAGTTCTCAAAAAGTTTATGGGATCTGGTTTTGGTTTTCTTCTTATGGAAAAGTGAATTCTTGGAGGAAGCTTTGGCAAACTTGGAATTTACAGATGAAGCTTTACACCAAATTTCATTCCTCAAGCTTTCGGATACAGGTTCCTTTAATTATTGTTATTGTTTTGCAAATTAGAAAGATTGCTTGTACAAAAAGAATTTGTAATTTGAGTAGAAGCTTTTAATAATTTTGTAAATTTTGTAAGGCTTCTGTATTTGAAAATTTTCTGCTAAGATTTTAGTGCTTCTATAGAAAATTTTATAGAGAAAACAAAGAGCCTCTATAGAAAATTATTTTAAACAATAGAAAACCCAAAGGAAAACAATAGAGAAATTTATAAGTCTCTGTAGGAATGGATTCAAAAATCTTCCTGTTTAAAAATTTGGGAAAATCTTATTTGTATTGCAAAGATCTTCCTATAAAAAAAATATCATTTTGCTTTGTTTATTCCCAATTAATTTCATTTTGCTGAGAAATTGAAACCTCTGTGAAATTTTCTAAATATTTCTTGTAGAAAGTTTTATGAAAATATTTGCTCAATTAGAGCATTTATGTTGATTAATTTATATATATATATAGGTATATAGTTTGATATATACATATACATATACAAATATATATAAATTTTTTTTTTTTGTGAAGTTGATCTGTAGAAATTTATTCTGAAGAAATTTGTTTATTTAAAAAAAAAGCTAACTGTTATTTCCGTTTGGTGAATTTTTAATAATTCACAATTTTAAATATATATATATATATATATATAAAAAGTGCATGTGTGGGGGGGCGATGGGGGCTAACCCCCACAACCGACCCCCACAAGGGAGGCGGTGTGGAGGGCAGTGCCAGTGTTGCCTTTACAGGCAATGCTTAGTGCTACCATCCATGGCCACAACCCCTGTGGGAGCCGACTGGTTGTATAACATCCCAATAAAGAAACTTTAATTCATCCATAATTTTATTTTTAAAGGCTTCTGATTTCAAATTTTTTTATTATTTATGAGTTTTGATTTTTAAAATATAAATATATATATGTATATATATGAATACATATATGTATATATATTTAAATATATATATATGTTTATTCTATGTTTGATAAATAGTAATTAATTTTAATATTTAAACAATATTCATAATTTTATATAAATAAATATATATAATTAATTATATATTCAAATGTATATAAGTTTAAATGTATTTCTAATTAGATGCATACAAGTGCATGGATCAGATAGTTTTACAATGAAATAGGGAAATTGATTTTAATTAGTTGAAATTGGGAAATTTATTTAAACAATAAGATGCAATTTTCTTTATTGTTTGTAGATGATATTGCTTTAAATTTTATTTATTTGAGCAATGTATTATTGTTTTCATGAAAAGAAAATTGAATTTAGGAAATCCTAATCATAGCCTTATTTCCTACTTAAATTTCTCATTGTATTGTGATTTCTTCTATTTACTTTTTGGGGAAAATTGGATTGTTGTACTTATAAGTCTTCCATATGTTATTTTATGAGAGGGTTATTGTGAGTTGTAATTCAACTCTTTATTATCCTTGGGTAGTGCACTTAGTTGTATATCATTTAAACACCTGGTTACTACGAACGGGATGTGTTTCCGTTTTGCATCATGATGGATATTTGTTATTGGTTTTTATGCACCGTGTATACCCTTGGGTTTTGGTTTAGATCCTTGTGTTGTCAATAGGGGAGTGGTTCTCAATAGAGGTTGATGCACAAAGTGGTGCCAGGGTAACTATGCAGCTTTGTGTGACACTCCTCCTATGACAATGGTTTAATTGATTTGTTGATGTACTTGATTCTTTTACTCTGGAAGCAATGTAAATTTCATGTTATGTATTGTACTTGTGTAGTTTAGTCTTGAGTTTTCCTGGTCTAGAGGAAGTTGGTTTTGTCTAGGGAGCCCTTTTACTATCTCCTAGCATGGGGGGTGGGCCTTCGGGTACCACTTGGTTGGGTGGAACGTGCATCTTACACGATTGAGTTCCCATTTCATGTTCATGATGGCGAGATTTTCCATATTGGAGAGATTGTGTGTACCAGTTGTTCTATACTATTCCTTATGTTGTTATTTTGTATCAGATGGATACTTTGTATATGTATTACTCCTAATTTGTATTCGAAGAGGATCCTTGTATCAATTTAATCGTAACATTATTGTTTGATATTTCTCATATTAGAAATGAACTTTGTAACTACTTTATAGAATGAATGAAATCTATGAATGTTTCTTTAATGCACTTTGTATCTAATGAGATAAGTTAATGCTATGGGTGTATGTTATTTATATCATGAGATTAATTTTATATGTTATGGTTAGTTTACTTTTGTTTATTGGGAATCAAATTTAATGTGTTGTCGCATACTTTAGAGGATGTATGCGTAAGTGTTGTTCATATTACATGTTAATATTACACTTTAAAAAAATAAATTCTACGCTTTTGTTGTGTTTGCATCATTTTTTAAGGTTATGTGGCGGGGCATTGCAGGTCAACCCTTTGCAAAGATATACCATTTATTTGAAGTATGAATATGCTAATAAATAAATTATCATCATCTACATAATTATAATTATCAACAAATAATGATTTAATATATAAGTAATAATTTGTAGCACCATGCATAAACTCCTCATAAAGAACCACAATGGGGTGTTGCCACAATACTGTGTCACTTTTGGGATGTGTTGATTTTTCCCTAAAATCACTATTTTTAGAAAAACTAATGATTCAAGTCTTGAGAGGCTCCTTCTAAAGGGTTTTAATTGCAGAGAGATAGATAAGACCCCCTTAGATCAAACCCCTTTGGATAGAACCCCTATAGTATTAAATCATACCCACAATGAAGTCTCCTTCACAACTATTAAAATGCTGACAAAAAACCACTTTTTCTTTACCTTTTGAGGGATCAAATAACATCATTTAAAAAATGTATTTTTCAATATTGTAGCCCTTGAAACTAGCTTTCTAACAAGTATAGGTTTCATATATTTTCATTTTATCATGTATTTAATTTTCAATTTTAACTAAACATAGGTTTTTCTTTGAACATCAAGCTCTTTGTTGTGTAGAGGTGGAAAAATAGTAAACCATTGTAAAAAAAATTCAAAAAATACTCATTCCCTAGATATTGATTTCCTTGTTTCACCCAAAAAGGAAAAATTGGATTTCAATATATACACAAAAAGTTAGGTTGTACGACATAGACGTATGTCCAAATTATAGTTATAGTGACTTCAAAAATTAATTTTAAGAAAAAATGCAACAAAAAATTATGAAAAAATATCATTTCCCTAGATATTGATGTTGAAAATCTATATTCCAAAAATTAGAATTTAATTCTTTATAGAAAAAAAGTTATGTTGTACGACACAAACATTACTTTTTGAAAATGTTGTTTTCTATCTAAAACTAGTTATTAAAGGAGATGTTGAAAGATTCATGATTTACTTCAAAAAATTTGAAAACAATATATTTAGAATCTAAACACAAATTGCCACAAATCACTATTTCACATCATCTTCAAATTCTTTATGGTTTAGCTACTACAGGTCTCAAAATATGAAGATTCGGTTAAAAATATTGATGTAAATGTCCATCTTGGGCAAAAAGTGAGACACAGTATTATGATTTCACCCAATTTCATTATTTATTGAATGAGAAGGTAATGTAATATCAATATGAGATACATGAGAAGCTAATGTACTAACATCAAGATGCATGATATCATCATGAAAGGTGTCACTATGTGAAAGACTATCATGAACATCCATAGGATCAACATGAAATGCACAAAAATAATCAAGGATATCATCATGTTTGAAAGAAGGTAATTAAGTAAAGGGCATGAATTTATGGACATATGGATATCATGACATATTAGATAAACATCATCAAAAGGTGTTAAAATTGTATGTATATGTGAAGAAATATAATATACCATCATGTTATCACACTAGTTGTGCAATTAACAGATGGCATATCCTCACTACTTGTATATGCTTATCATTATTAGAAGCCATAGGATAAATATGTTCAATGTAAGACTCACAGGCAAGTGAATTATGTATAAAAAATATAAGAACCTATCAACTCAATGAAGTAGAAATTTTCTAATACATGATAAAATAACAACTCCATAGAAAATTTTAATCTTGAAATAGATAACATAAAATATCACTAGAGTATCAAGGATGGAAGGATCATGTGTTAATAAGATAATAAAATATCAAAATTAGAAACATATGCATTCATATAAACCAAGAATGTTCAATTTAAGAGTAGCCATTACATTGAATTATCTAGTGGTAGGTGGGTAGGATCAAAGCTATTTTGCATTATGTATAATAAAACCTTAATAAAAATATGATAAACATATGCAAAGAAAAGTTGATGCACACCCTAGGAAATCTAAAATGAAATGATAAATTATATATGAAAACCCTAGGAGAACTTGTGGTAGAATTGTAAGGTCAAACCTTAAGTAGGTTTTATATAAAAAAAATTAGGTTGACAAAAATAAAAATAAATAATTATCTTTAAACATAAATAATCTAGGCAAATGAAATAAATGCAATCAATAAGCAAAAATTAACTTGGATTAAATTAGTCGGGTTAGTAAATGAATAGTAATAAATGAGATAGTTAAATGAGAGGATAGGGTACTTAGGTCTAGACTAATGATGGAATAATGTCACTAATGGCATGCAAAATTCTCATTCAAGTCATAGTGAATAAATTGATTGTCCTTAGTTATTTTAATGTATCAGATTCTATGTAGTCTCTGGATTTTGTGTAGTTCAATCTTGATCCACACATATTTAATTTGATGCATGAAACTAAACAATACCCCATGTCGTAGTGATTTGACAAAATGTTTATTTAGTAGAGCTATTATTGTCTTTGCTCCTTTAATAGCTAAATGTGATCAAGGTGGTGTCTATGAACACCTTTAGAGAGTCATTTAATCAATAAGAAACATGTTATCCTTGGTCAATCCTTTGTTGGGTCAAGTTAATGATGAAGAATGATGTTAAAGACAACAGATAAAAGCATACCTATATGTAGATAAAGTGGATTTGATTTTACCTTATTAAATTCCATATAAATTATGTACAAAAAATTGATTAATATTAATACGAATTAAACATTAAAATTTTAATATTAAAAAATGAAAAATGAGATTTATAACACAAATTTTGAAAAACTAATAAATAAGATTAAATTAATAAATCTTTTAATAATCTTTAATAAATATTTTTAATAAACTATAAATTTAATATTAAAAGAAAATTAATTTAAATCTTTAAAACCTTATATAACCAAAAAAAAAAAACTTTATTCAAGGTAAAAAGTATACGAATAAATAAAACTAAATATTTAAGGAAAAAAGCCGCCTCTTCAGGTTTTAAAGTGAAAACTTTGAAAAAAATGCGAATTCTATGAACCATGTAACGGGAAGAAATTTGAAACATATATAATTCTTCTTTGTCTTTCATTTGCAGCGTGTTTTTTTTGAAAAATTTTTTCTTCCTCTGTTTTCTTGTTCTTTCTTTGTCAATGTCGAATGGAGTTTAGGATTTTTCATTTTTAGGGTTTTGTACAATGTGCGCACTGGTATGTTTAGTCTGTCTTATTTATCTGTGATTTGTTTTCTTGTTTTCTTTTTTCTTGATTTTACTTCCATAGCATAGGCAGAGGCAGAGGTAGGACAGAGGAAGAGGGCCAGAGTAAGAGGCAAAGCAGAGGAATTGATAGCTGATGGAGGGTGGATTCTTCTTCCGGGTAATTCTTTTTAACATATTCCCCATTTTTGCTCATCTTACTTGAATGAAAAAGTATTACTATTGAAAAAGATAATTAAAAAAAAAGTGCTCTACCCTAATTTATTTAGCTTTAGCATTATTTTTTTTTTTTTTCAATTTTGTATTCCAGTAGTTCTTTATATCATTATCAGGTAACTGGGCTGCAATGACAGACCATCTGCATGAAAAACAGATCTTATATTTTATATAATTGTTACTATACCAAAGATTCAATCAATAATATTGGACTATTTCCAATTTGCTAAGAGTACAGATACCTCATAACTGCTTCCAAAAGTATTAGAGACTACAAGTTATATCTTCTTCAGAGAACTCTCCATGTTTTACATCAGGCCTCAAGTAATTAAGCGATCTAAGTCTGCAATTGTTTCCACACCTTTTCAAGCCTGAGTCACTGATCATAGATATCACTACAACAAACCCTCCAAAACATTCTTACTTTATGAAGGGGAAAAATGATAGAAGCAGAAAATTGTAGATGCTTTTGTCTTCAATATAGACCTAACATAATGAAAATAATACAGTTACACACAACACCATTAAACTATAGATCTCAATTTTATTTAGTGCAAGAAATCAAAATCCTAAACAGCTGGTATATTGTTTGTTATTTAGGGCATCCAAAACCCTAAATAACAAACAAAGTTAAAACCCCTGGGAAGCAATCTCATAAAGCAACAAAAGTATATTCTGCCTAATTTGATTTCTTGTATATACTGCACTATGTACCACTTTTCTGAGGCAGAGCAATCCAATTGCATCCAGTGCCATGCTACTCTATACAAGCTATGAGTTTAGAGTCTTCTTTAGGAGACCATGGCCCTTTCTTCATGATGGCTTTGTCATAGCATAGTGCTCTGCCCATCTCTTCAGCAATATTTCACAACTAATCACTATGAACAATTAGCTGACAAGGAGATCCAATAAGGGTATAAAATGAGCTCTCCTCCTAAAATCACACAATCTTCATTACCATCAGTATCTATACGAACATCACAAGCTGTAAGCTATATTGGGTGCCATTTACCCAATGATTTACACACACATCCCCTATTATTTAAAACACAACCAAGATCATGTTTCATCATCACCTGTATATCAACATCAAGATATGGTGCCAATTATTAAATATATATGCAAGATGTCTAGACTAGACTACTATCTACTAAATTTTCCCTTTGTAATGTAGAGGAATGGTTATATTTCTTGCATAATGATTTATATTTCCTTTGTATTCATTGTACTGTCTTTTGAAATACAAGGGCAATCCTAAGTTTGACATATTGGATCACAAGTACTATCCTGTATGATTGCTATACCAACATCTTAAAACTTTTCCAACCTCTGATTACCGTCTACAAGAAGTTCATGTTGTCTGATATTGTTTTATAACTTTTCCAAGCTCTTCTTGTTCATCATTGGAACAACTTCCGTAACTATCACCATATTCAGAGTACTTCTCAGAATAATCGCTTGCTAAAGTCTTCATCAATATATTCTTCAGCTAGAATTTCTCCATATGGTTTAATGATAGCTTTTACATCTCATACTATGCATCTCTATGTTTTATGTTGAGAAGTGGCGTCTTGGTTGTGAAAGAGTATGGAAAGGTTTTCTGCATATTTTCTAGTTTACAATCCATTTTGGAACTGAAAATAGACCTTACATTTACATCATCTCATACTATGCATCTCTATGTTTTAAAGAAAAAGTCCCCCCAAAAAAGAGTGTTTGTGCAAGTCATTCAGGAGTAACAGGGTACACTAAAGAAGAAAAGTAGTAGCATAGAATGAAGGAAAGGACTGTGGCTTTTACTATGTGTACTTGGACGCTAATCAATAAATCCAAAACTGTCCAACACATAAGAAGTAAGGGGATGAAACCATAACAGCTACAAGAGTTGAGTTACAAGTGGTGTCTTGTTATACAATATTTGTCTTGACTACTGATCATATATGCACAAGGCACATACAAGGTTGTCCTAACTACTCATCCCTTATTTCTAAACAGTGGGTAAGATACTGACTGATATGATTTCAGCACTAAATCAATTTCCACGAAGCTTGTCAAAAGTGCAAAGATATTGACTGATATGATTTCAAGTAAAACAAGATGATCAATCCTAGAATTCTTGACACTACAAATACGATAAATGAGAAAAGTTGATTGCTAATAAGGCTAAATGTTTCCACACTTGCTTCCTAGGATTATTAACATAATTGGAGCCATTGCTTTTTAAGGTGGATAATTCAAACACCAAGACCATTCTAATATCCTAGGACACTAACCTGAGGACTGTGGTCTCTCCAAGATTATTAATACATTTCCACCGAATGCCACGCATTTTTTTAGTGCCATTATGTGGTTTGCTTAGTTGGAGTTCCAGGCACTTGCAAAACAAACCACTAAGAGATTCGCTCATAACCCATGACACCACCAAGTTCCAATAGTGTAACATTTTGACCTTAATCGATAGAAGGTGAAGAATCATGTGTAAGATAAGACATTTTAACTTCCATCATGATTCTTTAGCTTTCACAGATTTCATGGAATAAACATAAAATAGCTTAGACAGAGTGTGGAAGACAAACAACAACAAATAAATAAATATCCCTCAAGATTATGCCATGTACATAACATACAAACTCATAGGTGTCTTAGCTTAGACAAAGTGTGAAAGAGGAAAAGCATATCAAAATTTTAACAGTCCACTTGCAAGTGTCATCATTTGCTAGTCCACAATTAGCTAACTATAATTTTCCAGCATACTTACCAATGCAATAATTTCAGCAAACTGTGTTACACCATATCCATTTCAAGTCAATTCAAAATCAGGATGCCATTAATCTAGCATCGTGGCCCCTTGAAAAAATGGATGCTTATGAATGAATGCATCTAAAGTTTTCACATTTAAGGTGTTATTATTTTCACATCATTTGATGGTTTTGACATTGAAGTTTTATTAAGGTCAAGTGTAAAATGTTCTCGTGATGTTATTTGTTTTTCTTTGAGGTATATGTTTGTCGATCTTAGTTTATTAAAATAATATAAATACTAAATGTACCATTTGATTGATTTTAATGTTGAAGTTTTTTGAGAAAAAGTGTGAAATGTACAATGTGCAGAGGGTTCACTCAAAGCATATGAAATAAATTTACACTGAGTAAGTTTATTTTAATTGAAAGATGTCAATAGTTTTTTAATTTTAATCTCTTGTGCATTTTAGGTTTTATATTTTTAAAAGATACTAAGTTGTTATGTTATCAAATATATGTTTTATAAGTCAATTAAAGCAATTTGTTTATTGTAAAATAAATGATTGTAACTATTTTATTTATTTATTTTAGTTTATGTTATTTGTACATGGTATGTGCTTTTTTAGAGTTTAGTCTAGAAGATTAGGAGAGCTAAGGGATAAGACAACAACTAACTTAAAATTATATATTCTTATTGTGTATATTTTCATATTTTTGCACTTATTTAAATTTAGATATATAAAAATTATGGGTATTGTTTAAAAAGTATATTAGCTACAACAATGCTATGTATGATTATTATAGTATAAAGGAAAGAGTAATTAGAAGAGGATGAAGGAAGTAGTAAATAACTATTATTGTACAATCATTAATATAATGCATGTAAAGTTGATTAAACTATATTTATTATTTTATCTTGAAAAAATTTAAAGGTACGAAAATAATCAAATGCTTTAGGTTTTACCATGTGAATTTGTATATTATATTTGTTTTCTATTTTCAAATTTATCAACATTTTTTAGGGTATTCATGTCTAATTTTTAATGAAATTGCATGATTAGGGTTTGTAAGTGTTTTATGCACATTTGGAAATATAAATATTTTAGGTTTTCATAACACGAATTTATAGTTTTCATATTTTTTATAATGTGTTTATTGGGTTTGAATGACATTGACTTGTATGCATTATTGATACCAATTTTTGTGTGAAGGTATAATAGAATGATATACTTGTACACACCATTAATTGTTATGTTTTATGTGTCAAGGATCTAATGGAATATAACATTTGTGAAGTCTTATGGGTTTTGTGTAAAAGTTGTACAATTAATCTCCATCTAACTACTAGGGTTCTAAGTGTTTATGCACATGTAGAAACATAAATATTTTAGGTTTTACATTTGTGAATTAATATTTTTTAATAAATTTCATATATTTATGTGTTTGTCAAGGTTGAATAACATTGACTTGTATGCATAATTGGCATTGACTTTTGTGTAAGGGTATATTGGAATGCTAGGCATGTATACATCACTAACTAATTATATGGATTTTGTGTCAAGGGTCTAATGGAATGCTTAAGACTTATGGATTTTGTGCAAATTTTTCTTGAATAATCTCCATCTAATTGCTATGGAGTGCCTATTGTTCTTGTGTATAAGGATCAATGATATTGATTTCATAAAATGACATGCATGTCACTAAGTATTATGCTATATTCTAGTGTGTTTATGTATTAAGGTTGAATTAAATTAATTATATGGTTAATATACATCAAACTACAATGGCATGCCTAGTGTTCTTGTTCATACATCACTATTAAATGAAATTGACTTGTGTATGATGGTTCTAATGGAATATGGCATATATGGGTGTCCATTAGGGTTGAATGGTGAATATGGAATAATATACTACAAGTGTTGTGGCTTTTGTAAGAATCTTGTATCATGGCCAATGTGCATCAAACTCCCATGATGTGCTTGGTAGGCTTATTTGTGTTATAGTTAATGTCATTCACTATTATGCATAATATTTGTATGGATTTTGCATGAAGAGTCTAATTACATATATGTCACTAAGTTGTATGGATTTTATTCGAAGGTTGCATCAAACTCCTTTAGTGTTTCTTGTGTGTTTGTTCATTCATGATGGTTGAGTGATATAACATATATGTGTTTGTTCTCTCTCTACCTACCTCTCTCTCTTTGTCTCTCCCTCTCACACACACCTTTGTCTTCCTCCCTACCTCTCCCTCCCTCTCTCCCTCCCTCTCCCTCTCCCTCTCTCCCTCCTTCACTCTACTTCTCTCTATTCTCTCTATCTCTCCCCTCCCTCCCTCTACGTACCCCTCTCTCTACCTCTCCTCTCCATCTCCCTACCTACTTCTCCCTCCCTCC
>VDFB02092938.1:636928-769568 GCA_007258455.2 Sequoia sempervirens
TTATTAATATTTAGCTGCTTTTAAGTTTTCTTTACAACTCATCTTCCTTGGTGGGAAAATTGATGGGAAATCCTATCATTATTAATATTTAGCCACTTTTAAGTTTTCTATAAGCATTTATAAGGCCATACAGGTTATATTTCAACTCCTGCCATTATTGCAAGTGATGGGAAATCTATCTAATAATAGGTGATATAGGATATGATTGATGTGACAACCTTTTTCTAATTCTTCTTAGAAAAAGCCTTCCTCATTTTCAAAGGGAGACAATATATTAAATATATAATATATATTATATATATAATATATATTAAATATATTATATATTATATAATATATAATATAAAATATATTATACCTCCCTCTCTCCCCCCCTCTCTCTCTCTCTCCCCATCCCTCTTAGGTCTTTCACTCCCACTTCTAAGGTATTTCTCTTTCACTCTCTCTCAAGTCCCCCCATTCCCTCTATCTCTCTCTTTCTTGTGAATTGGCCACACATCAATAAATATATAATATATACTATGTATTAAATATATTATATATAATATATATTACATAATATTAATATAATATATAATATTTCATATATATACTATATGCTATATATAATAATTAATATGTACATACTATATATAATATATAGTATACTATACAAAAAATATGTACTATATAGTATAATATAATAATATAATATAACATAATATTATATATTATAATAATATAATATAATGTAATATTATATATTTTATTATTATATAATATATAATATAATAATATAATAATATATTATATATAATAATATATAATATAATAATACATAATATATAATATACTATATAATATATTATATATAATACATAATATTATATATTTATGTATTATAAATACATAATACATATTATATAATATTATGTATTATAAATAATATAAAAATATATAATTAACGGATATCTGTCCGATAACAGATATCCGTTTTGAAAAAAAAAATCGATATCCATTCAGGATTAGGCTTGGGATTTCCTAACTTGGAAAGTCAACCCAAAAAACATGTTTTTGACAATTTGTTTAGTTTTCAGAAGTTTGCCCTTGTGGCTAACGACTTTTTTTTACACAAATTTCATCAAACGAAAAGGGTTTATAGAAAAATATTTAGCTTTCCACCAATATAACTTTTTCCTTATTTTGAATTAAATAAATAATTATTATTGATTTTCTACCTACATTACATCTGAAGTCCTTATTGATAGGCTGATTGAAAAACTTCTATAACTTTCAAACTACTTAACATTTTTTGAATCTACAAGATGCAACACATTCTATGCTTCACATACTATAGGATACAAAAAAAAATGAATTTCATAATTTTTTGACCAAATTATGGTGGTTAGACATAGACATTTTAATAATTCTGAAAAGTTCTAGTAAAAAAATCATAACTAATTATTTATGTGGAAAAAAATTACAAAAAAAAATCCGGCACATCTAGACATGTTTCCTCTACTTATATTTAAAAATTTAGAAAAAATATTATGTTTTTCTTGTACTTAGGGTGGTCAGACACACACCTGCTTCTTATCTTTTTCCTGAAAAATTTAGTACCACTGCATTGAAATTTGAAATTTTCTCAAAACAAATTTACTTTTTTCCAAAAAAGGACTAGTAACCTAGAAACTACATTCAATTTTCTACAACTTTTGTTCTTACATATTTTTCAAATTATGTTAACAACCTATTCAAATTTTTATGTCAAGTTGTCTAACTCTAATTTTCTGAATTTTCATCGCCACTTAGAGGCCTAGTTTGGACCCCCATTATCCTACACATACCCATAGTCTATTGCATATGTGCCTTTGTACACTATAATCGACAAACAAAATTCCACAGTCACTTTCCAAAACAACACATCTAAGGCTTACTAAAACATATTTGCTTCTCTATGTGATACATCTGAGCCTTCTTGTACCACAAGTGTCTGATTAAAAATGGAAAGGTAAATTGATGATAAATATAGTACTATTTTTTATTTTCATTAGTAGAGTAAGGTTTTCATATTACAGATGATTTTCTTCCAGCTTGTGGCATTTTTGAATTATCTCAAACATTTAATTTTTTGTGTTTAAAATGGACATGGTTTTTACACATTTCAATTTTGGTGCTTAAAAAGGACATGTGGTTTTTTACACATTTCAATTTTGGTGCTTAAAAAGAACAATGCAATCTCCCACATTTTATTTTTGGTGCTCTTAAAGAGGAAAACACAAATCTCATTTTCTATATGGGTCTAAAAAGAATAGTTTTTTTGAACATGCCATCTTTCATTTGGCTTAAAATTAACAAAAAAATTACACACTTCATTTGGTGTAATTAGAAAGAACTAGTGATTATTATCTCTTTTGTACTTGCACATGAAAGTGTGTTGTTCATAGTATCCTCTCCCCTTACACACTTGTGTGATTATGGGTGACGAGAAATATCAACATTAACCTTCACCATTCTTTTGAAGTAGGAGGCCTTCCTTGAGACACATCCTCACAAAGAACTCAAGCGTTCGACCTCAAGTGACATTTTTGGGTGTGCTATATAAATTGGTTGTTAGAAAATTTTGTATGTCCATCCATGCATATAGCACTCTAAACTTGCATTAGGGACTATATTTTTTTGGTTTCTCGAGGCAATGTTTGAGAGTTCAACGGTGTTCAGTGCCAATATTCTACCCACTAAAAACCTTTTGTTTGAGATGCCATTAAAGTCCTTTGAACATAAATAATAAAGTGGTGCAAGGGATACATATCGTACTCTAGAGCTACTCACCTTGTACTTTCCTAGGTCGAGATAGATCTTGTTGAGTTTCTAGAAATAGCCTTTCAGTAAGCAAATGAAGGTGTGCCTGTTGTGTCTATCGATAAGCCTATGTCATTAAAATTCTACTATCTGCCTCTATATAGAGAAGGTGTTTTTATAATTTACCCAATTATTCAAATACCTAATATTTCTAAGTATTTACCCCTTAAATGGGAGGTGGGCCCATCTATAGTTACACACCTTTTCTACTACTATGTATTAGGTTATGCATGTTTGATTCTTGTTATTACCAAAGTGTAAACGTTCTTATCATTTGATACAAAAATATCACAAAATCAAACTAATCACTTATCAAACATCTATTTTCTATGTTTTCTAAACGTAATTACATCTAAAAATTAGAAAACTAAAAATTATTAGGTTTCTTAAAGGTTGTTTGTTTACCTAAACTTTTGCACTGCATTTGTTAGCATGTGTGTCGCAACTATGTATCTATACCACAAAATAGTGTGACATGCCTATTGTCAACTGTGACGCATTTGTCAAGTATAACAATGCATCTCTCTATTAGTTGAAATCATGTCTTAGTGAACAAAACTAAAATGCATCTGTGTGCAAGGCATCTAAATGGTTATGCAACACATCTATTTTCGACTACACCACAATCACATTCTTTTGCACTGCATTTGTGGCTTTCTTTGTCACATTTGTTTGACAGAAAAAATAAAGCTTCTTTATAGAGGTTTCTTAAAACCTAATCTTTTTACACATAAATCCATAATCTGAAACAATCACTTTTAATTGCATATTCAACATTTCCAATTTTCATATGTCATAACATCATTATTTTAATTTCATTACACTAAGAAAAAGTTGATTGTAAAAGAGAATAACTTTGGCAGTGAATAATGAGAAACAACATACCATTATACAACAAAAATGGTGGTTGCACGATAAAATGATATCTATTATAGCTTTCTTCATTATGGATGTAGGGGGGTAGAAGCGAAGTACTGAAAAATTTGGCCAATGGGACTCACCCCCTCGCCGCCATTATGGTCCATATGTAGATGATTTTGTGTAATCATTGGGTTGATCTAAGGGTACCTACAATGATGACAATTTAAGTTTTTGTTAGTATTTATACTTGTCAATTTCTCTTTTATATCATTTTGACAATGCATTAGGTATTTTTTATCTAAAACTTTGCATACATAGTTGCATGTATTTATTAATTAATTGGCATTCAAAATATAATTTTCAATTTAAATTAATTTATAAAAATTATTAACCTCCACTTGCACACTAAACAAATCTTCTCCAAATATGAAGCTTCTAATGGATCAAATCCTTAATGGTGGTATTCATGCCACCGAACCACAAGGTACCCTTAGATAAGCCCCACCATGATAAGGAATAGTCGTTTCGACACAATAACATCACTTAAGGAAAATAAGGAGCATGACTCACAAACACACCAATCTATAAAAAAAATTAATCATATGTACACATGGGATAAAGTGAAATAAGTCATCAAGGTGTACACCAAAAAACATGATCAATTATCAAATACAAAATTAGCCACTAAGCATGATCAACATCCAATGTACAACAAGCCAACAAAATTATCATCAAATCACAAAACACACATGCTCCTTGGGACGATGTCACCAAAGATAAGCATGAGGGATAATCTGCATCAAATAACATATCTAAGGGGTTGATGCAAAAAGTTGGGTACACAAAAAGATTAGAAAGTGGAAGTGTTTTTGTTTTTTTTCAAAATTTGTCACACTTGGAATGAATATTTGAGGAACTTACACAATGAATTTTTAAAAAAATCAGTAAATTATTCAAATACCCAGATTATAGAAATTAAATTTTGATAGGGATCTATAAAAACCACTTTTTAAAAGTCCCTTTTTTTTACCATACCAAGCACGTGTATGGACACCACTTTTTGACCCAAATAAAATTATTTTGCTAATTCCTTTTGGGAAAAGAGAGCTAACAACATGAAGATTGATGTGGAATTTTTTTGTAATTTTTGGTTGAATATTTTTTTTATTAATTTTTTATTGGCCTTAATTGTTGTTTTTTAAAAATCAACATGTACGGACAACATAATTGGACCTAAACTAAAAAAAATTTGACTCATTTTTTTCATTGTCTAGAGAATTGTCTAAAGTTTGATGCCATGTTTTTTTTTTAACAAGAAACTTAACCAAAAAAAAGTTATTAAAAAACAAAAAAAAAACTGATATTTCAAGTTTAAGGACTAGTTTGCTTAGAAATTAATTAAAAAATAGCAAACATAATCCTATATTAATAAAAATTATATATTTGGGAAGTAGACATCGTATTCTCTAATGGGTCTTAATTTTATAGATTGATTCAAAAAAAAAGTCCATCAGCCATATTACCAAAGTTGGACATTCTTCTTCAATCTGCCTTAGTTTTTTAGTTGTAGGTCAAAGGCTAAGGCTTGGATTGCCAAGCCTTTCCCAAGCCTAAAACTAAGGCTGCATGTGGGTTGGGAATTCAATTTTTAAATAACATGTACATGTTTTTAAAAAATGCGTACGCATTACAAAACACATATGCGTTCTTTATTTTCTTGATTATTTAAAAAAAACTTTTTAGAAACGCGTACCCGTTTTGTGTTACAAAAAGCGTATGCATTTTAAAATGCGGACGCTTTTTGCATTACAAAACGCGTACGCATTTTAAAATGTGTACACTTTTTGCATTACAAAACGCGTATGCATTTTAAAATGTGTATGCTTTTTGCATTACAAAATGCGTATGCATTTTAAAATGTGTATTCATTTCTAAAAGGTATTTAATTTTTTAAATAAATGACTTGTACATGTTATAAAATGTGTATGCGTTATAATGCACATGTTTTTTATAGTGGATACACATTTTTTTAGGCTCGAGTACCTGAACCATAACGTATACATATTTTTTTAATAACGCGTACGTGTTTTCTACGATATTTTTTTGGTCGAAACTTCCTCTCTTCGTGTACCCAACTTCTTGCTTTTACCCATAGTTTAGACATAAACATGTGCAACTATAGTCTCATATAACACAAAAATAATCACATGCAGTAATGGTCTCACATAACACAAAAATAAACATGTGCAATTAAGTATCCTTCAATCACAATATGGTAAGATATGGGTCTCTTGTTGGACACCAGGTCCAATGATATAAAGTACAAAGACCTATGGGATCTAGGAAAGGAGTGTCATCACAATAGATGGAAGGGATGGATAAGTAACTTTTTGAGTATATATAAACTCACCCACTCGAGGAACCCAAACAACAAGGGGGTATGTGCGGGATCATCATGGAAAAAATAAGCCCTTAAGTGGCGAAAAAATTCAGAAAAATTAGAGTTAGGCAACTTCATGTAAAAATTTGAATAAGTTATTTATATTATTTCAAAAATATGTAAGAATAGAATCTATAGCGAATTGAATGTAGTTTGTAAAATACTAGTTTTATTTTTATTTTTAAATCTATTTGGTGAAAATTTGAAATTTCAATGCAATAGTACTTAAATTTCAGGGAAAAAATAAGAAGTAGGTGTCTGTCTGACCACCCTAACTACAATAAAATGATAATATTTTTTTATAATATTTTAAATATAAGTAGAGGACTCATGTCCCAATGTGATGCATATTTTTTTGTAATTTTCTTCCAAGTAAATAATTAATTATGATTTTTTATTACAACTTTTAAAAATATAAAAAATTGTATGTTTGACCACCTTAACTTGGTCAAAACTTCATGAAATTCATTTTTTTTAATCCTATAGTACGTGAAGCATAGAATGTGACACATGTTTTAGATTCAAAAAATATGATACCGTTTGAAAGCTATAGATATTTTTCAATCAACCTATCAATTAGGACTTTAGTCATAATTCAAATAGAAAATGAATAATAATTATTTGTTAAATTCAAAGTAAACAATAATTTATATTGGTGGAAAGCTGAAAATATCCTTTAAAAACCCTTTTCGTTTCATCAATTTTGTGTAAAAAAAAGTTGTCAGCCACATACCCTACACATACCCAACATATCACCAATTTTTGGCCCATCATGATCCTACACATACCCAAGGACCAATACTCTTGAAGTGGGCATTCCTTTTATGTTCATATCGAGCTTATATGAGTGCTTTGACTATAAGAATTAAAATCTTAGTTATTTTTAATCACTCAATGTTTGGTCATGACTTAACTAACAAAATCTTCACCCTTTATATCTTTGGGCCCCTTTGTTCTCTAACTAATGTCAAGAGCCACTCCTTTCCTACATCCTACAACTCAAGTCCTAGGTGTAAGACCCTACCTCGTATGTTCTTAATACGACCACAATTTGTTATATGTTTTTCTTGAATTGGTGATTAAATATACTGTGAATAATAAATAAGATGATCTTTTGGCAATATTCTTGCATATCATCTTGACATTTTGTTTCATTGTTTCCACCATGAAGGTGGAATACACTTGTATACCATGGAATACAAATTGAAATTCTAAATGGATTATTATGTAATTAAATTTTATAATAGAGCTAAAAGATTAATGTGATACATAATTGATACTTATGATTGTGTTGGTCATGTGCAGGAAGGCAACGATGTTAGCATGAGAAGGGAGAACCATCAAGAGCAAATGGGCATTTAGTCTTGATTCATGTGAGGTGTATGTGGTGATTGGCCTTGGAAACCCCTAGCTAAGTTTGAAACTCGGATGTAACCTTGATGATGCAAAAAATAAACCCCCTAGGGTCTATACCATAGTTGTAGGAGTCAAGTGGGCATACAATAGTGCCCCTACAACTTGATTTGACACCAAAAAATCTCTCATAATGGAGAGTGACGAATTTTGAGAAGAGGATGGGATGGAAAGATTGAGTGGTTGTCCAAATGCATGTTCTCATTAATGGGGAAAGGACCTTGATTGATGGGGGGAGGTACACTCCACACCTTCCCATCCAAGAGTTGCAATTTGGGAAGCTTCTATATATGTGGAGAGGAAGAAGGAGTGGGGTGCTAACCACTTCTCCTTTTGGAGAACCTGGGTAGAGATGGAGGAAGAATGAGGAGTCCACCCTTTTGGGGAAGATAGGGAGCAAGATGGCTTGGGTGGAGAGGAAAGACAGCTAAAAGAGTTCAATCCCTTCACCTAAAATAAAAGAGATAAGTTCTTCATAATTTCATTTACCCTTATTTAATTGGTTTTAAGAAGGTGACATAGTATATAGATCATGGTTGAAAAATAGAAAGTAGAGAACCTGGATGCATGAAATTTGTGCTATGTTAGTCTTATCCTTTGTAAAAATGAGAAAAGACTCCATTTATCATTGTGGAGCTATATGAATTCCTTGCTCGGGGGTATGGCTAGAGCCCACGAGGCTCCATGATGCCATTACGGTAGGGTGGAGAGCAAGCCTAGTTTAGTTGTTTGTCATTCATTGTAATTCTTAACATTAGTTGTAGTATGGAAAGGTGGAGATTGTGCCCATAACATGAAAGAAAATGGGGAAACAGAAAACCTTATTCTTGGTATTATTTCAATATACTCCTAACTATTGTGTAATATTGAAGAATTGTGCATTGAATTTATCCTCTTGTAAATGGAAATAACTGCACATTTATCTCATTTTCTAAAATAGGTATATAGATCTTGCATACATAGGAAAATTGAAAGAAAAGTTATTCTAACTACTGTTGTGGTCTGCATAAGAAAATACTCACAGTTATAAAAGTGGTGAAACACAACCTCATACTATGTGATATACAACGTGCTTGAGAGCAATCCAATTGTGTCTTATTGTTTGAACATGGAAGAACAATATTCCATTGAAAATGAAAGAATGAAAGGGTAGGGTTATTCTATTGGCAAGTTGACCCTCAAATCTATGAATGTTATTTTTAATATTGGGTTTCTTTTTGTATATTGTTGCATTGAGGAACTGATTAAAATAAATAAATAAAACGTCATATTTAATACAGAATCAACCCAATGAGCTATGTGAATTACAATTGTAGAGGATAAAATATGTTGAATGTTGCTTGGATATCATTCCTTCAAAATAAAATGGGTTCATACAGTTATTATTCTGAAGTTTCAAATGAAAATAAGAAGGCATATACACATTCCTAAACTTTGTCAAGATGGTGGTATAAAAGCATAGTCTGAATGAAACACATGTACATCTGTTCTAGTTACTGCTCAAGTGGTCTTATATAATATACCTTTCCTAAGAGGAGTAACCTCAAGGTAGAAATATTTACTTATAGAAATACACAGATATGATATTTTTAAATCCATTATATTTATTTATTTTTAGCTTCTTAGAAATTTAAGGGAATGCTCATAGCAGAGAATGCTCCAAAAGGTGAAGAAGAAAATGAACTAGTTTTTCTTTAATATTTTAATTGACATCAACTAATGTAAATCATCCCTTGCAAAAAGAAAAGAGATCAGAAAAAAGAAAGAGAAAGAAGAAGAAAAGGAGAGAAAACCATTACACTGCTTCTCTCCTTTCCTCCATGCCTCTGCCAAACCCACATGAAGTAATATCGGATAAAAGGATAAAGTTAAAGTAAAATGGGTCAAAAAGAGAAGGAAATTGGAAGAAGTAGATCTGAGCTTTCACCTGCGTGAGCTTGTAAGGAAATAATGTAGCACTAGGAAGGAAAGCAATGATGCTTAACATTACAATCAAAACTATCAAACACAGGAAAAAAGAAGAAGAAGAGGGAATCAGAAAACTAAATAAATAAAGTGACCTTAAACACATCTCTAAGTGGCACAAATATCTTGTCATCTGCCTCATCTATTAGCAAGTTCTATCCATTCTGAAACTTATAGTTAAACTTAACCATATCAAGAAATATATGTCCAAACAATAAGTTGAGGCAAGCCTATTCAAAGAATACATAGCTATGTAGCATAGGGTCTATAAATTGTTGCCTTAGATAGCGTGGGGGTAAAAGCCTGCACACTTGTAGTGAGTATAGCGTAGTAGAGGTTGGACTCAAAACAAAGGCCAAAAAAAAAAAAAAACATAAGAAATTAAATACAAACAGAAGATAATCCTGCTCCATACTCTTAGTTTAACCATGAGAAAACATGTAGACCTGTTATCATTGAATATTGTATCACTTCAACCTTTATCAAAGAGCATGGTGTCGAATAGAAAAATAACCCAGCAAACCTAATCTCAAGGCAACAAGAAACTGGTATAGACAACAAAATCTAATCAAGTGACCTAACCACGTTTCGATCTTGAATACCAGTGGGCACCATGTAATCCTGTCACCATCCTCCATTGATTTCTTTTGCCAGCGTACACTGCATAGCATTGCAAGCAATAAAGGAGAGTGAAGTTTTATGTAGAAGTAGGTGGCATAGAAAAGAGTGAAAATCATTCTTTTATTTTCAGCACATAACTTTCTTGGCATTACAGATTTCATTTTGATTATTAATAGAGATTGGATGTACTAAAATAATATAAAAATCTGGGTGGTAGTTACCATATTAATACACAGTTGTCTTTCGCCATGCTGGAAATAAATGTTCTACAGGTAACTGAAATGGATCATTGATATATATTGTGCTTATTGCGTCTAGAAGAATAGTAGCATGTTTGTCAATGTGGATTAATTATGGTGTTTAGTTTCTCTAAGGACAATAATGTTAGTCGTTGTCTTGTCAAGAACAGTTAGGCTAGCTTTTTTTTTTCCAATGTTTCATCTTCCTTTTGTCCTTGCTTAAACAATAAAATAAAAATAAAAATTTCACCCTTCGTCATCCTAACAGAACAGTGAATGAAAAAAAGGAAAAAGTAGAAATAATTTAGGGATTCGCATAGTTCAAGAAGTTTCATTGAATGAAGTTTGAAATTTAGTTTTTTTTTTCACTGAGGGAATCCGTCCCCACAAAGAAGGCCTAAATCGTGGTAAGTCAAAAAAAAGAAATCAGCAAACAAAATAAGCTTTAACACTTAGAGGGTAGACTTTAGAGTTTCTCATATAAAGCTCTACGTTTTCCCCAAGAAAGCCCTTCATATATCATTTAGTTTCCATGTCCATTTATTTAATCTTTTAAAGAGCAAAAAGTGAAATATTTCCTACTTTCTGGAAGGGGGGGATATATTAATTTAAAATGAAAAGCAAATGAAATAAAGATAAAGCTAGGTATTTCTAGAATTTTTTGTTTGGGAAAGAAAAATGTTCCTTTCATCTTTAATTTTCTTTTAGAATAAATAATACATTTATTTATATATATGGTTTAATAGTTATTCTTATAATTCTAAATTATTTTCTAGGGTAAATAAAGTATACATGTATATAAAGAATATTTATTGTTTTTATATATAGACAAAAGAATAAATAAATAATTTAATAAATGATAGTCAAACATAAATAAATAGATATATGTAAAAATATATTGGCAATAATAAGTAAATTTGAAATATTTGTAATAAAAATGTATATATATAGTCTCGATCTTATGAATGTATTCAAATTAAAGAACTTGGAATTTTTAAAGTGCATACCTAAGTTTAAAAAAAAAGAAAAGAAGAGAAACTAATTAAAACGAACTTGGAAAGGGGAGTGTGAACATAGAAAAATATTAATTTTAAGGAATAATGATAGCCTTTTCAACATATTAATGTTTGTATTAATAAAACACAGGATAGCAAGGTTGATAGATGGTAGGGGATGTGGATGTTAAATAAATAATGTTTATAATATTATCAAACTGATTTGGAGGAATAATCATCCTGTTAAAAACAATTGGATGAATCTCTCGAGTTTGTATCACATTATAATGGTTGTCAGATCTTAGATCTCGGCTTGGGTTGGTAGCTACACCATCAAATTTAGATAAAATGATCTCTACCTTATAATTATTCCAATTAAATTAATGTCAATTATATTAAACTCTCTCAAAGCCTTAGTGTTCATTTGATGTCCTCAACATGCAAAGGTATGTTCGATATAAAGTCTTATAACTAAAACACCAATTGCATTATGGTGGGAAAACTATTGTAGTCACTTAAATTAATGTTTCAAAAAAAAAAAATAGTTGGCTTTTTCTAGCAAATTTTTTTTTTGCATGACACTAGGCCCATCATGCCAATTCCTTATTTGGGTGCAAGACATATTTCAATGCAACATTTTAGGGTATAAAACTTAACATTGACTCAAAATATTTTAAGTCAACAATAAATAAGGAAACTTATTTTCCCAAATTTAAAATCATCATAAATCACTCCCATTTTTTTTTTCTAAAATTATTTTCCACATGAAAATCATTAAAAAATTCTAAATTCCATTTATGAATGCTTAAATATTCAAATTTCAAAATTCTAAATTATAAAATACACCCTTTCATTCCAAATATGTAAAACACTGAACACATTTAACATAAAACTCATGTTTTCTAAATTTTGGGAAATTTTACCATAGTTAGTGTACAAAATGGACTTTTTTGAAAAAATTCAAATAACCATTTTTACCAATTAAAATGCATTCAATGTAAGAATAAATAGAGGTCGTATTCTTCCTTAAGGGTAATCATGGAAAAAATTTAAAGAGACAATTCAACATATCTATAAATGAGGGAAATTTAGCTCAAGTTTGCACTCACAAAAGGACCAATTTTCTTTCACTTTTCTCCAATTTGAAAAGCCAATCCAATAAACAGTGCATGCAACCCAATAATCCTCTCTTTACAATCCAATTCACGATCCAATAAAATCTAAATCTAGGGAAATCCATCTATTTTTTCAATTTGAGAAGGGGGTATTGAGAGGAGAGAGTTTTAAAAAATGAGAAAAGAAATAAAAGACTTATAAGTCTTTTTCTTTTTATCACTTATTCATTTATAATTTTCTTTTCAAATTTTCACTTTATTTCCATTTTCTGATTTATCTTATTTTCTACATTTTCAATTTCTCATTCCATTAAATACATATAATTCAATTTCAAATTAAATGTATAATTTATTAATTTTACATAGGAAATTAAAATAATACCATTCAATCATTTCCAAATAATTTCAAATATTTTAATTCATTTTTCAAAACTAAAGGAATATTTTTGAATAACAATTTAACTTATTGTAATTATTTAAATAGCATTCCTAATGCATATTAGATAGGATTTTTGACTTTCTTTTTTATCCCAATTTTCAACTTCCTAATCCATTAGGAAAATTTCACACACAAGATTTAATCTTCAAAATACAATTGCATGCAAATGCAAAATAAATAACCACAATATAATTCATGCAATTACTAGTTTTCCACAAAACACAAAGTATATAATTGTCATTGTTTTGAATCTAAAACCTTGAGGGAGAATATGGCTCATCTCACACTCAACCAAGTGAAATAGTGACTACCAAACATGTAAGCCCAAAGTGACATATTTGATTAATCGACAATATAGAATAACAAACCTTCATATTAGGAAGAGAAAAAAACCTTATACCCATATCCACTCAATGCACACGTCAAGTGTAATATATAATAGATAAAGCGCATGAAAATCATCCAATGAGATTCAACATCATATAATCAAGGAATTACAATAATCAATTAAAATTATAAACACTAAAACGATTAATTCATCACATCTATGATTCTATCACAAAAATTGTAACATAGACATTTAAAGAAACAAAGTCCTCACAAGGAACTTGATACATTGTCATACACACATTACAATGTATACAAAACATCAAAATTGACATGTGGAGGAATACCATCTTGAAATATGTGGGTGGTCAAAAAACACCATATAACAAGTTCAAAGAAACAAGCATGAGCATGACCTATGCATCCCCTGATACATAGTCAAAAAACAATGTTGAAACCAAGAAATCTCAAGGAAAAAAAGGGGTGGGAATTATATTACAAAACATATATAATTTATAGAACCAACACAACAATATTAGAATTTATTAATGAGGTGCACAAACAAACTATTTACAACAACTAAAAAAGAAGAATTTGACAACCCAATGCACCTTTTTGCTACAAATTATTTGATTAGACTACATAACAAAAGAATGTTAGAACTACTAAAATCTTCTAATTAAACTAAGTACTAAAATATACACTAAAATAAAATCAAATACTGAAGCTAATGATGATCAAATTCAAAAAGAAATTGTACCATGCAAAGGCCAAGGAATCATGCTAACAACAAACCTATTAACTTAGCTAAGACTTGTAAATTGATCTCTTGAGGAGGTCGTTGATATTGTTTACAATCTTGGGCATAAACCATCAGATTTTCCAATGTATGTTGTAGTAAGGATTGATAACTACAATGGGCCATTGTTGAACCAAAATTACCCAAAAACTATATTTGTAATATCTAAATTTCTAGTTGACCATAACCAAATACCACTATTCATGACATGAGAAATTACTATACATAAATGTCAAGGCCTAAGATTATGAAAGAAAAAAATTGATATTGGTATAATAGAAATACAAGGACTAACATTTATAACTATATTGAGAGTCCAATCAATAAATGGACTTTGTATTAAACCAGCATTCTCCTCTTAGCGATATTCTAGAATGCATAAAAACATACACAATTATCGTAAAATGAAAGGAGACTCGATTATAATTTCTCTCGCTATAAAAAAATGAGGTATATAAAAATTAATCCAATATCTTCCACATCAAGTTTCAATTTATTTTCTCATCCCCCAGTTCATAACATGTCTTAAAAAATATCCTTCTCAACTATTCAAAACCTTTTTGGCATGTAGGTGGACACTTGAAAATCATAACCCAATGCAAAAAGAGATTTTGCCTCCTTGTCCAAATTATATTTTCTTTACTCCATTTACATAATTTAGAATAAAATAACTTCACATTTAAAATAATATAACATGTCATTGTTCAAACTATATAGCTTTCTACTAAAACAAGCTAAAAAAAACCTTCTTCTAACAAATAATATTAACATAATGCATAGGGATGAAAGGAATTACAAAGAAGTGACACATGGAAAACTTGTCTACAAAAGAGACCAACATCAACTAAAAGTAATAAAAATTAATGGTTAGAAACTTTAAAAAACACTCGAAAAAGACATTCTCAACATTACAAATAAATATAATAAAAATATTTTGTAAATTTATTTTTCAATTTCAAGACTATGTTTATGATCAACAACAATTTTAGATGTTTATTTTATAAAATAAAAACATTTGTAGTGAACATGTATCAAAATATTTGTTGATTACATGAATTCATGACACACACAAATATATGGATTACACTTCCTTCTCTACTCTAATTCTATATTATTTGTTGCTACAAAACCATCTAGATGATGTTTAATGTCCACAATTCTATACTCAATAGAAAATGATATTCAAAATGTCAATGTGTGTGACATCCAAGATTGCTACAATAATTCATGTCAATACTCGTTGTCTAATCTTGTATCAAGTGTTATAAATAATTAGTAATGATTAGTAATTCCTCTTGATTAAACATTTTACTACAAATATATTAGGTATCACGTAAACATCACATCTCACATCTCCTTAGATTTCAGGTGCTAGTTTATACATTTATGATAGATGACATTCAAGCAATATATTAAGTATCACATAAACATTACATCTCACGTCTCCTTAGAATCAATGTACTAGTTTATACATTTATGATAGTTGACATTCAAACATTACATCTCACTAAGATCTCACGTAAACATTACATCTCAAATGTGCTTAGATGTACGTGCTAATTTGTACATTTATGATAGTTGAATTTAGACAATATATTAAGTATTGGGTAAACATTACATCTCGAGTCAATGTGATAGTTGATACATTTATGATAATTGACAATCAGGGTTCCCACTCATTGCGCGGATGTTAAAAAAACACATTTTGGTACCTTCAAAGTGGCCAATGAAAGGAAATCACCGACTCGTTACTTGGATGTTAAGAAAACACGTGTCGTAGGCATTTGTACGATGTAACAATTCGATCAAAAAAACTAATAATCTTCGGAACGTAAATTGCTATAAAAGGCTAAAGCGGAGCAGCAACCACTTATAACAGTCTTTCTATCCATAGCATGGCAATGGAGACAGCCGAGTTTCTTAGGGGTAAAACCATTCTCCTAATCGGCGCGACGGGTTTTCTGGGCAAAGGTATGAAATGGTGTTTTCTGTATCGTGTTTGGTGTATCTACCTATATAATAAGCTTTTAACGTGAATATCTGCCTAGTTATTTATTGTGTACTCAAGCAATTCAAGCTGCGATGGATTTTACAGTTTCTGTGCAGAAAATCCTACGAGTGCAACCAGATGTGAGATGTATTTTTACACTCATAAGGTCTGCAAATGTGGAGTCCGCTCAAGCCAAACTCCGAAGCCAGGTATAATATTATAGCACAGCTTGAATGATAAACTCAATCTATATAGACGTGTAATTCTTTCATGTAAAATGTTGATTCTCTGTAGGTGATATCTAAACAGTTGTTTGGGCTTCTACGAGAGCGTTACAAGGAAGGCTATCAAGAATTCATCGCAAGAAAGATTGTTCCCGTTGTTGGAGACGTGGCAATCGATGATTTGGGAATCAAAGAAAGTATTAGGGACAAACTTTGTGCAAAGATCAAAATTGTTTTGATATTGTTATCAGGATTCAATCGTGTAGTTTGTGAGTCAAATTCATTGACCTATGTTTCATGAGTAGTGGTTCACAAGAACCCATCTCTCACGATAATGAATGATATGCTTAGCACTCATTGCATATAGGTGATGCTGATAGAGGTGAAGCACTGAGCCTTCTTGGGAGGTTACCCATCCCAGTACTACTCCAGCTCAAGTGCACTTAACCATAGAGTTTTCCTCAAGGTTAAGCCCACTTAGCTTGCAACCCCATTTGCAAAACCTCCAGCAAGTATTGTGCCTTTTGTGGTTAAGCGTGCTTGAGCTCGAGTAGTACTGGGATGGGTGACCTCCCAGGAAGACCCACTGCTTCACCTCTATGAGCATCAACTAGATGCAATGAGTGCTAAGTGGATCATTCATTATCATGAGAGATGTGTTCTTGTGAACCATTACTCATGAAACATGGGTCAATGATTTTGACTCGCAAACTACATGGTTGAATCCTGAAAACAATATTAAAATTTGACACGCTATGGAAAATACCTCCTACTCATCAATCGATATTGTTGTTAATTATGCAACTGTCACGAGCTTTAATGAGAGGTCTTATATATATATATATATATAGTGAATAATTGGAGTAATTGATGTCAATTCTGCGATCACCACTATGATTATTTTGGTTTGTACAATTGTAGGTACTATATTGTAATGAAAGTGAATGCATTAGAAAGTAAGAATGTGATCAAATTTTGTAAACGTTGCTGCAACCTTCAACTTCTCTGCCACATTTTCTCAAGTGAATACAATGTCCTGCATTAAGCTCTCATTGCTGGCTCTAGGAAAATTCACCGCCAGCAATTCACTGTCAACAATTCACCCCCAACAATTCATCCCGTGGAATTCACCACTAGTAATTCATTGCGGTAGAAAATTCACCACCAACAATTCATTTCCGTGGATAATTAATCGCATATACAATTAGGAAATTGGTAGTGGTGAATTTTCCATAGCGATGAATTACTGGTGGTGAATTTTCTTAAAAATAAATTTGTCATGGCGATAAATTGTTGGATGGTGAATTACTAACCCTGAATTTGCCTCGATTGCTATGATCAAATGGATATTAAAAGCTTTATACGATGCGATCTCATCTTCAATTACTTAATTCTCCTTTTGGTTGATGTCTGTGTATGTCAGCTTATGTGAATGTTGGAAGCACGGGCATGATCAGAGAAGTTGTAAGGATTGGAGAAAGGCTTTTGTATGGTGGTGGAGAATTATTGCTCCCTCAGATCAAGTCAGAATGCAATTTAATAGAGCAGAGCATAGAAGAATTCAAGAATGTTCAAGGGGAAGCATGGTCAGACGAGGAGGAGTCCAAATATATGAAGGAATTTGGGACACAAAGATAAATGCATTTTGCTAATATTTGAAGATTCTACATGGCTTGCAATGCTTAGCGAAAAGGAAAAACCAAAACACAATCAAATCTAGAAATCTTATTGCATCACTTGATGGATTGTGGAAACTTGATATCTTTAAAGGAATTTCAAGTTAGCTATGCGAATTTGAACAGGGCGATGAAATTTGGATGGCCAAATACTTATGAATTCACAAAATTAGTTGGAGAGATCAATGGTGGATTATTTTAGGGAAGCTATACCCATTCTTATCATTTGCCCAACTATAATTGAGGGCAGCTTAAAAGAGCCATTTTCGGGATGGATCGAAGGCATCAGGTACTACAGTTGGTCGAAAAGTAAAAAATTGTTGTTTTAAATAGAAATCCATTGTTTTAGTATTGTGTATTGTTTTGATTTGATTGTGTAGAAATTCGATGATCCATCATTAGTATGGTAGAGAACAAGAGAAGAAAATTTATCCTCTTGGTAACATGAGGATGGTAGAGAGCAAGAGGAGGAATTTCCTCCTAATGATGGATCATGTTACCAAGAGGAGAAATTTTCTCCTCTTGCTCTCTACCATCCTAATGATGGATCACGTGAGTTTCTCCTCTTGCTCTCTACCATCTTGATGACGGATCACGGAATTTCTACACAATCGAATCCAAAAAATACATAGTACTACAATATGGATTGTGGAAACTTGATATCATTAATCCATTGTTTTATTTTCAATGAACTTGCTAGTAGTAAAGTAAGTTATCTTAGAACCTATAAAAGCATAAGCACTAATAGGAAATTGAATGATTGTACAAAATACAAACAATAATATTGTTTTATGAAGTTATAATTAAATTTTAATATATTATTTTCTTTAAATCAATAAATTATTTAACATTAACTTATAATTAACTGATTTATATATTAATATATAAAATTTTGAATGTACAACCTTCAAATTTATAATCTTTCAACCTACCAAATGTGTTATGCATCTTCACTACTATAAATTTATTTTTATAAAAGAATGCTTAAAATCTCACTTAATCAAAAGAATAACAAGTTTTCACCCATTCAACTTTGAATGATGGATCAAAATAATTGATATGGGTTTCTACCATTTCAAATATATTAGAAGGCTTAAATATTTATTAGTCTCACCACTTTCAATAAAAGGCTACCAACACATAATTCAATGCACAATTAATAAATGATCTTTTAAACCATATAATGATTATTCGATGTCAAAAAAGATATTATGACTTGTTTGATAAATATGTTCCACTATTCAGATAAAAGATAAGAAAATAATAGTTACAGTATTTTGTGGTCGTCCTATTATCAATATAATTTTTTTCCAAAATTTAGAAAACAAACAATAAATTGCACCTTTGTTTAAATAAATGTGGCTTGCTTACAAAAAATTGTGTATGTTGTCAATAAATTGATCTCCTTTCCTACTATATTTACTTCTACTAAACCAATTCAAAAACATATTCAAAGATCTTGTCTAATAATATCCAAAAATAATGAACCACTTCATTATGTTTATATCCACTCTCATTTTAACTTCATAATTTTATAACAATACTAAACTAGAAATATAAAAACAAACTAAAAACTACACCATGATTATATAAAATAAAAATAAATTATTACTTTACAAAATTAATATTACATTTTAATGTATTAACTTCTAAAACCCTGATTTCCCTTTTCTTATGCGACTAACTAACCAACCAATAATCTCACATCAATATATTAAACATAATATACAAACAAATTTTGGATTAGAAAGATAAAAGAAAATGATGAAACACCCCATGCAAATGTTGGTTGGTGCTTTTTATGATCTCCCATACACTTGTTTGGATGCTCTAATGGTGGTTCCTTTAAATTATGAGAGGGAATTTTTATTGTGTTAGTATATGATCTTTATTGCTATAACACTGTAGGGTGATGGACCCTATACTAATTGGATATGGAAAGGGACGAATCTTGTCGTTACTGGCTGATCCAAATCTAGTGGTGGATGTGGTATGTACAAAGCTATCTTACTATTGTTATGAGCTGATTTGATTTGCAGCTGATAATTATTACAGAATATGACATGTTACACTTCATTCTTGACTGAATCAGATTCCGGTGGACATGGTTGCGAATTGCATGATAGCATCAATTGCAAGGAATGCTTCACGACCGGGTCTATTCGTCTATCACGTAGCTTCATTGCATGCAAACCCGGCATTAAAACATAGTGTGAATCATGATTATTGGTCACGTAGCTTCATCGCATGCAAACCCATTAAAACATAGTGTGAATCATGATTATTGGTCACGTAGCTTCATCGCATGCAAACCCATTAAAACATAGTGTGAATCATGATTATTGGTCACGTAGCTTCATCGCATGCAAACCCATTAAAACATAGTGTGAATCATGATTATTGGTATAACTACTTTTCGGCACATCCGTTCACATCCAAGAGTGGGAGGATTGTGAGAGTGAAGGAATTGCGCTCTTTAAGTTTATAAAGCATGGCCAACTTCAAATTTTACATGACTCTCTATTACCTAATCCCTCTTCAGGTAATAATATCAAGTTTTAATAATTTATATCGTTTATGATTACAGCAGTTTATGAATTAGATTGCGTGAATTTTTTTTTTTAGCTTACATTCCATGTTCCCATTGTCTTGACTGACACATGAAATGAATATGGTAGATACTCTATACTGTGGATAAACTTCAGCAGGGCTACCACGGGCTAAGACCGCTCTATACTCATCTTCTTGAAAAGTATAGACTTGCAATGAAGCTCGCCCACATCTACAAACCCTTTATTTTCTTCAAGGGAACGTAAGACATCAATTCACTCCTCTTGATTGTCACGTATAAATTATTAATTGGAGGTCTTTGGCGTGAAATCTGAAGTTCTTGGTTGTCATGATCGACACGTTTGACATCTCAAATACAGAACAAAACTATGACTTTTGATATCTCAGCATGCTATGTCATTTTAATAAAAACAATATTATAATAAGTTGTAATGTTAGAATATTTAATGTTTATTATACTTTATAAAGTAAATTAAGGGGTGGAAATAACAAGTATTATATGATAAGAATTTGTGTTCAATTTAAATGTAATTATTTTTTGAATATTTAATTGATTTCTTGGTATTTATATAGAGATTATCTTCTTCAGTGTAAATAAATATGGTATAAATTTAAGATAATTTAAGAATTAGATCTCAATCTTTAATATCTTTTTGAAAATATTTTATCATTTTAATCTTTGTTTAGAGTGTTTACAAATTTCATTGTGGATTTAAATTTATTATTTTGAAAGATAAGGATTTTATCTCTAAAATAAGTTTAAATTATACAAATTGGATTATAATAAATAATAATTATAGTATTCTTGATGTGGTTGTTAATCTTACAACGCAAATAGAATTCTTACAATGGAACATATCCCTCTTGAAAGATTTTAAATTCAAATAGAATTTAAAGTGTTAAGGCTTCGATTGTCATCTTGACGCACTAGGTTCACTCACAGTTCGTTGTATTTTGTTGTTACTCACAAAGGGACTTACGCAAGCTATTTACTCACATGAACTTAACATATTAATGTTTCATGAGGTATCTTGACCGATTTGATCAAGTTTATTACTTATTTGAAAAGATCAAAAGTTATTTAAAGAAATTATCAGGGAATTTTTAGTGGTGAATATTCACCAATTGGCGAATATTACATATCAGGCAAGTCAAAATTGTCAAATAAATTGAACCCAACAGGGTGGCCAAATTGCCCAGATTTTATGAATTATCAGTCCAATGCATGTCCATTCACCATCAATTTATTTTATGAGGCATATTTAAGTAATAAATTCACCATAGAAAATTATATGTTTCAAATAGACCGATTAATATTTTCTCCTGGAATTTGAGAAGCATGTAATAAATCACCTACATATTCACCAATACTATTAAAACAACATTGTGTATTAGGACCCATTTCGTCAATTAAAATTTATAAATAGTTGCTTATGACAACCCATTTCACCAATTAAAATTTACAAATAGTTGCTTATGAGGACCCATTTTGCCAATAACATTAAAAAATAATTACATTTGAGGACACATTTTGCCAATTGCCATGACACCTCCATGCTAATCATAGGGCCATAATCTCCTTGAAAATTACAACGTATGTGTTTCATCGAGGTTTGATTCACCCAACACTTAAATGTGCCATTGTATAATCACGTTGGATTTGCTAATTTTTTAATATACCATTTAAAAATCCTACAGAATTCACCAAATATGGATCGATATAAATACAATCAAAACTATCATTTATTCTTACACATTTTGTTCAATTCTAAATTTGTGAGCTCTCGATTCGGAAGTTGGACTTAGAACCTTGAAGTTGATTATAGGCAAGTTACAAACTTACAACATAGGCATTCCTGCATTAATGAATAGCAAGTCAGTGAAAACCTAAACTTAAAGGTGAGCGATCATTTCTTCATAGTGTTATAAGATTTTTTTATCTCTTTTCCATTCTTGCTTCAATCTTAAAGATGATATTGAGTAGGGAATGGGATCTATATTCTTTGTCCTTTATAAATAAGAAGACATTTTTTCTAACTTTTATTTGAAGTGAGAGATCAAGATGTCAATCAACAAGTGCAACAAGGGTAAGACTCCTCAAGGTGGTGAAGGGACTAGGAGGCCATCAAAGCACCCAAAACGTAGAGTTAACATATAGTCTTACTTTGGAATTGGCAATGCTTTTGCTCCATCAGATCAAGATGGAGCTACACCATCAACTCTTCCACCAAATATTAATGAAGAAGGAATTCACAATACCTCACCACCATCAGAAGGTGGGATTATCATTGAGTTAAATGAGTCAAATGAGGATGGAAATACTATAGAAGATGTTCCAAGGGATACCCTGGTTAGCTAAAATGAGATAATTGACTTGGATGAAAATTATGGGACCGTAGATGATGTTGGTAGCAAGAAAAGAAATGGAAAATCAAAAACGAGGCACTAGTGGGAAATGAAAAGGAATTTTCATCTTGATTGGGTGTCAAAGTACCCATTCGTTGAAGCAGTGGAGAAAGAAAACAAAGATGACCCTCCAACAGAATGCAAGTGTATGATTTGTAGTAGGAAATGTAAAAGAGACAAGAAGTTGTAGCTAAAGCTTGACACTATAGAAAAGCATATTGATAAAGTTTATGAAAAATAAATCATAGACAAAAAGGAACAATTAGTAGTACGATGGAAATCAAAGGAAGAATTCCTTCATGTTAAGTATGTCATAGAATATGAAGAGCATATGAAAAGAGTGTCGAAGCTTGCTACATGTTGAGGTACAATTGAGTCTCAATTTTGAAAATTAATGGAAGGAGCACAACTGGAAAAAATTGTTTAGATGAGTGTTGTTTTTCATATTTTTTCCAAAGGATCTCCTATGACAAACTACCCAAAATATTTTAATTTATTATCTTTTTGGGTGTTCCTCACTTTCCTAGCACACATTGGTCAGTAAACGCTGGATGGGAATGGGAAAGATGTCTTGCTATAGTGGAAAAGCAAGATTTAAAGGAGAAAATAAAAGAGTCAAAATTCATTGCATTATCTTTAGATGAAGTTACTGTAATGTATAATACTTCTTGGGTCTGTATGCATGTGTATACTATAAAACAACATGTCCACCAAGCTCATTTTCTCTATATTCATAAAATGAAGGACAAATCAACATCGCAAAATCTATTTGAACTAGTCAAGAAATATTTGAATGAAGTTGGAGGTGTGGATGACTTGACAATTGCCAAAAAGTTAGTGTGTGTAGGAGTTGATGGAGCCGCAATAATGCAAGGTCACATGTGACCAGTGTTTGCACAAAGTTACAAACCATTTGTGTGCCATACATGCTTTGCATTCACGGCATGGCCCACATAATGAATTTAGCATTTATAATTTTAAGCAAGTATCCTATAGTATAAAAAGTTGAAAATTTAGTCTGTGAGCTCTATGCATAATTCTAACGAAGTCCCAAACATTTCATAGAATTTCAAAATTTTGTTGAGGGAATAACAACAGGGAACAAGCTTCTTAAGGATGTTGATACCGGATGGATCTCCTTGCATGGACTAGCACAATGAGTTCTTTCAAAATATTGATCCTTGATTGGAGTAATGTGTGAGCATTGCAACACAGTAGACATTGCTCCTAACCTCTTACATAGGTTAAGCAATATAGAGACACTCTTGAATTTAGCTAGTCTTCTCCCCATGCTAGATGAAATTAATAATCTTGTGAAGAAATCCCATGATAGAACTATGTATATCTATGAATATACCAAACTACGTAGAATGACATGCATGGCCCTCAATAATCTATATCTAGATCTAATTTCTAAAAGCCCAAATTTTTTAAGTTGGCAGAAAATTATAGATTTGAATCATCTTGAAAATTATTTACAGTTTAATGAAATCAAGAACTTATGTGTTTGTGTACATGGATTTAAGATACCAATGTTCCATTGTACAACAATCAGGCACTCTATCAAATAAGTATCTGTTACAAAGGAAGCTTTTAATGATATTGTTAAATCTATTAGTGATAATTTGAAGGAATTTGCAAAATCTCTTTCCACTAAGATTTATGATAGATTCCCTTGAGAAGAAATAATTGAATCCATTTCTATTGTGTATCCCCAATTTTGGATTCCAAGCAACAAGCCCAAGCTATTTTCATGATAAATTAATTATCTTGGTTGAACACTCTTCGAAAAGTGTAAAATACAATGAATAGATAATAAAAGGAATTATAAATGGAGATAAGCTTAGAAAAAAATGTAAGAATTTTTCAAGAAGTATGATGGACCAGTTTGATTCCATGGAGAAGCCCATGGAAGCAAGATCAATAAAAAAGGCTTGGAAAACATTAGGTTAGAGTGAAATATCGCACATGGTTCAATATCAGAATGTTTCAAACTTGCTAATTTATGTCAAATAATGATATTGGGGTCCGTGGAGGATGAGAGAGTTTTTAGTTCATTCGCATTTTTGAAATCAAAGATAGGAAACAAACTAGACAAGAATTTGGAAAATTACTTGAGGGTGATTAGAACTACATATAATAACATTGTTTTTCCTTTTGAAAGGGAATTCACAATCTGGAGGTCCATATGTGAAAGAAGAAGGTTGTGCAACACTTCAAATGCTAGTAGTGGTGGCACTATTAGTGGGACAAATGATAGTGACACAATGAATGTTGAATTTGAGACACAGGGCAAAGAAAATGAAGACTAGACTCAGAATCAAAACAACTCTTTTACTTTATCTCAAGTTGAACATTAGTTTGAGGAACCTAACTTGATTTGGAAAATGGAAGTGAATTGGCCATTTTTTAGGTATTTATACTGCACTTCATGAATCATATTCCAAACTATAGTTGATTATATTTTATATTGTATCCCATGAAATTATGAATCATTGCACTTCATGATATTTTATTTTATATTGCACTTCATGAATCATATTCCTTGAAATTGTAGTTGATGATATTTTATATTGTATTCTATGAAATTGTGATATTTTATATTTTATATTATATTCCATGCTATTGAATTTGATATGTGATTTTGCATCATTTTTCATAGTTTATGAATTATTTTGATCAATGCCTTATCCACAATTGAGTCAAAAAAATAAATATACTCCTACAACAAACCAACTCATAGTCATGGCTTCATATAACCTCACCGCCTTACAATGAGAAACCAAATAAAGAAAAACACTTATCACACTACTTATAAATTCCTATTGCATTTCCATTCACACAATCTTTGATAAATAAATAAATACGCTTAAGTATTTGAGTCATCTTTTGTTATTACAGAGGAAAAGTACAATATTTCCTATATGTTCTATCAAATAGCTTAAATTTTGTAATAAGAGCTTATAGAGAATGAGATGAAAGATAAAAAAATTAGAGAACTTTAAAATTTTGAATGAGGCTCAAGATTCCCTTTTATAACATAAGTGGAGAAACAAGAAAAGAAGTGAAGAACCTTATCCCAAAACTTTCTAACAACCAAATTCTTAGATAGGAGGCATAGGAATAAAAGCATGGATCCACTCACAGGATAGATAAAAAATTATACTTTTCATTCCATGCCTTAAATATATCCTCAGAAGGCCAATCATGAGCTAATAATTTTCTGAATTCTCCAAATTTTGATGATACTTGGCATCAAGTAAAGCACTAGCCTCTCTACAAAAAATTTCCATATTTTTTCTACATCTACCATCCTTTTTTAATAGGAATCAAGTTTGTCATCTTTGCAAATTAGAGGGAGGAGTGTGGGGATTAGAATATTGAAACTATCCTTCCATTTCTCTAGGGTCTTCAACTCCACATTATCTTCTAATAGGTGGGGTACAACCTTTTTGTCAACATTTATGAAAGAGTTTTTTTTTTCTCATTCAAATTTACTTATACTTTCCAAATACCCTTTATGATTTTGTACCATCTTGACAATCTCAAAAGTAAGATAAATACTAGGTGGGGCATTAGGTGTGTTTGTAGATCCCTTATACATACCTTCCAAAGATGAAAATCTAGGATTCCATTGTTAAAATATGCATTTGAGCTACTCTTGATCCCCACTTACTCTAGTAATGACATTTCTCAAATTCAGAAGTGACACATAGGTATTTTCTAGCCTTAAGATTTTAGATAGTTTGTGCTCTAAGATGCAAATTGCAATGCACACATTCTACTTTTTTTTATTATGTTGAGCATTATTCAACGACTCTTCCAACAAATTTGAACCTTTTCTTTAAGCTTTGTGTTTTCAATCATCACATGAGTAGGGGGGATTGTAGAAGAAGAGACTTCTTCTTACACACTTTCAAGAAGGTATTTTTGTTGAGACAATAATACCTACTACTAATTGTAAGCTTCCATGAGATCATTATGTTCCTTCAACACTGTATTAATTTTATCTTGCAACTTTCAAACACTAGCTTCATTAAACTTCGTAATATCTACCACTAAATTAGTAGTTTCAGGGGAAAAGGTGTCAAAAAATCTCTTTAAAATCAAGCTCCCTTTGATACCCTTACCCTTTGATGCTTTAGCAATCGGAGGCTTGTTTGTAGTTGTGGAAAGGGACAAATTGCAAGGGCTTCTCAATGTTCATTGAATCTTGATTCTAACAATGCCATCGCTGCTTCCTCTTATGTGGAGAAAACTTCTCCTTGTTGTTTCCTAATAGTATCAAAAGCAATTGTAAAAGTAATGTCCCATTCAAGGAGCATTAGCAATCCACTATCTTCCACCATTCTTCTCTCAAATTGTTAGGCGTAATTTTTTTGTACTCAAAATTCATTTATGCCCTTACCTTTATAGCTACTTCATCATGCTTTTCTCTAGGCACATATGCTTGTGCCAACCAAAGTATTTTAAGGTACTCCTCCCTCTTTGATCTCAAAACAAACTCTTTAAACTCTTGGGATTTTATAAAATCATCATCATACATGAATTATGTACATGCCAATTCCCTCACATCATTGAGGTTATCTCTCTCCATAGGCACATTCAACCCAAACCTTTGCTGAAGAAGGCCAACAACATGTGGTCTTGGGGGGATGGCATATATTGCTAAATTTCATCCATGGTGATATGAACATCTTCACTTTCATCTAGATTGATGAGATTGTTAACCAATAATGGCAGTTGCCTAAATTTTATCCTCTTTTGTTGTTTCTCTCTTGGGGGAGAATCAAAATCCACACTAATTGTTTGAGTGAAAGGAGAGGGAGTGACATGTGGTGGGTCTAATTGCAAATTTTATCTAATAAAAGACCCCTAGGGTAGGGGCCTTCTGATAGTGAGGTCAGGTCTAGGCTACTTTGTTGGTTTCTCTTCTATGATAGGGGCCTTACCTACAACTCTGTCAAAATTATTCAACATTGCCTTAATCTTGGCAATTAGATCAACAATATCAAAAAATTCTCCACGACAATCCTTATCATTCTTTATCCTAGCAACCTCTACCTTGTTGAATGCTAACCATTTTTCCTTTCTATTTTTACCTCAGATTCATCCTTGCAATTTTTTATGAAATCTTCATTTAAATCAACTAGATGGTGAAAATGGGACCTTCTGAGCCTTTTGCTAACCTCCTATATGAAACCTTCAGGGTCAAAAAACCCGACATTTAATTGAGATATACTATATTCCCCAAGCATTTCTTTCAGCCTATCTAAGCCCTTTGTAGTAAAAGTGAAATATGAATTTAGGCAATAACATAAGGGAAAGGAGATCCTTTCTTTTTTTTTGCCTAAATGAAACTAATCAGTCTCATTCAGTTGCCACATAATTTCCATGAATGCCAGCCTAGCTGACACATATCTAGGTAGCACATGGTGTCCTTTAGGGCACCCATATATTCTAATAATAACTAAGTTGTCATTGAGGTAAAAATCTCCCCAGTTATGTTGTACTTCTAACTCTGACCTCCTCTTTTTGGGCCTAATGAAATCTAAAATTTCCTTGTGCAATCTGGTTCTAGGCAAACCCAACCTTTCCATGACTTTTCTTAGAAAGCATTTTTTTTTATAAATATAGTGGTGTAGGGCACCATGTGAATTTTATGCCTCCATGAGGCCATTTTGTAAAGTTTGATTCTTAACCAGGTTGTGATTGTGATGAGGTCGTGCTTAGAATATTTTTAATGCATTTGATTCATTAAATTTGGTTTCTAGGTGATTATGGGGTCAAGTTTTCAAATGTTGCAAAATCTTGCAAATATTGTCATTGTGTAAATTTGTAAAAATGCAAGAAAAGGAATATGAAAAGTCACCTTGATAGCGAGTCAGTTAGAACTCAAGAGGCAGTTAAAAGAACTAATGTAATATGTTTTAAAGATCCTTGTGAAGGAGAGAAAAAGAGGGAGTTGGTTGTATTGCGAGAAAACTTCAATAAAATACCATGTTTCCTACAAATTCTCAACATTTTCTTGTTGTTTGTTGAACCAACAATTTTAAAGGTAGGTCTATACACTTCTCTTGCACTCTTAGGGTTTTTCACCTAAAAGGAGAGAGATAGAACCCCAAAATTGAAGTGGTTCATTCAAATAAGGGATTGTATGGTATGATTAAGACTACATGCAATGTTGTAGATGCAAATAAATGATGAAATTGATTGATTAAATATACAAAACCTATGAAATATGCAATGTTTGAAAACACAGTGAGGTTTTCAGAAAGCTTAAAAAGATGAACAAAAATGCAAACAAAACTATTTAACATAAATCTTTTTTTTAGAATGTGTGAACCTGTGAAGTTGAAGATTACTGGAAAGCACTCTAGAAATCTATCAAATCTAACTTTATGTTGACTGGGAGTCATTCACCACCCTAGGTGAATTAGTCCCAAGATAGGGTTTTCTGCCCAAAAACTGATTTCTGCAAATTGGGTATCAAGATCTACATCTAACTCAAAAATTCACTTTAGGAGGGACTCATTTTCCATCCATGGCGAATAAGTCCACTTTCAAATTTATATAAATTAAGATCTTTGTTCTTCACCTTGACACTTGTACAACACTTTCTGACAGAAACCCAAGTCGAGATCCCAGAAAATTCCTACAAAATAGCTTAAAATTGGTTGTCTAATGGGGGGTTTTCCTTAGTCAAACCCCTAGTTGGGTAATCAAGCCTTAAATGGACAAAAATCTGCATAAAACCCTAGCCTTAAGTGTGTTAAAGACTAGGAAAGTTGAAGTATGATAAAACCCTATTCTATTGTGCTAGAATAAGATATGCAAATGTGATTTGAATGATGCAAGACTTCAACCCTATAAATCCTACAACACATCAAAAATGGGGACAAAATACATGCAAATGGAATGTAAATGAAATGAAAACCTTAATATGAAGATAGAGAGAAAATGGAAGATGGAATCACTTTGAAAACAAGGACCTTTAGGTGTGATTTGATGGCTAGTTGCATCTCCTCAACCTAGATTTCTCCATGATTCACCATAGGCATCCATCATCAACTCTTTGCAATGTTGAATCTTGAATGAAGAGTGAGCTTCAAGACCTACAAAAACCATAGTTTGCTGCCCAAAAACTTCAACTTTTTCTAATGAAACTTATTGTGGAAGGCTTGACTATAGAATTTGCTTTGTAAAATGACTAAGAGATGTGAAAAATGACTTAAAATGAGTATTTATAAGCATCAAAACCTAATTTTCCCATTATTTAGACCTAAGAGGTTGACATCCACCAAAAAATTAAGTTGAATTAATTGAATTCTCACTCAAAATTGAAATTTCCCTCAAAAGGGACTCATTCGCCACCCTTGGCGAATGGGTCCCACCAGAGGGGACTTATTTTCCCAAGGTGGCGAATGGGTCCCACTAGTAGTTTTTGAAGGTGGGTTTTCAGAATATTAGTGAATTAAGTGTTGTTTGTCGAGATTTAAGTGATTTCCCAAGTGAAACGAGCCTCTAGATAAAAAATAATGGGTCTTAGGGGCCTATAAATTCTATTTTGAAGGATGAATAATGCAAAGGTACTCAAAAGTAGGTCTAATTAAGCGTGAAATTGTATCTTTTCACAAGTGTCCAATTTTCTATGCCACATTTACAAGTACTGTATAGTTTGTACAACATCTCTAGGTTTTAATCTTAATTGGCTTTCATAGTATATTATGTTAGGTTCCAATTGAAAGTGGTTTGAGGGATTTTCATTAGGTTTGGAGTAATTGAGAGCACTTATTTTAATAAAACTATTTTGAAACCCTCATTTCAAGGGTTAGAGAGTCTAAAAAGGAATAAAGAACCATTCCACCGATGGAAACCTCTATAAATTGGTGGAATAGGTTAGGGTAAGTTGATTTTCCTATTGATTATATTTGCAAGAGTAGGGGAAGGAAAATTGGATAAGTTGGGTGATGCCCTAGGTGAGAAATCTCATTGTTTTGAGCAAAAGTGATGCTTAAGGGTTATGTTTTGAAGAAAGGTCATTGATAGAAGGTAGGAAATGGTCTTGGAAGCTTATATAGATCATATTTGTTGTGTTTGAGGCATTGGTTAAGTGATTTAAGGTCTGGAGTTCATAGATACAATAAACCCCTATCCAAACTAGCCTAATTAGGCCTTGTAACAACGAGACAGTCAAAATTTAGGACACTTTCCAAAGTAACCATAGTTGGTTTCCTAATATGTTTTAAAGGGCTTTAATGGGTACTTGAATCTTTGTTTAGTTTTTGGAAAATCCACCTTCTTGGAAAGTTATGACTGGTTTTTTCCTTTTTGGATTGCTACAAGCAAATAAGTCACCTTGGGAGTGAACAATAGGAAAAGTGGAATAATAGGAGTTTGGGAGACCTCCATTGGTGTAATCCTATCATTCTCATGATAACCAAAGTGTTCTAGATTCTGGTGAAGAGTTTGGAACCTAATTTTAATTTTTGGTGTCTTCTAGCCTTTGAGAACCTTATGTTTATGAAGGAAACTTTGTGTCTAATGTGTGAACAAGTAGGAACAAACCTTATGATTTTGAGAACCTTTTAAACCAACCCTACCTCTACATCATATAGTTGGACTCATTACAATGTTTTTCCAAAATATGGGTCCAACATTGCACTGGGAGATCATTGCCCTCTTTATCTTTCATGTTCAATTCTAAAACTCTATTGAAATGATCTTTCCCTTTGTAAAAAATCATATGGAAAAGGAGAGAATACCATGTTCAATTCACCTCTGTCTCCTTACCACTTTCCCTTCTCTTAATGTCCACCAACCGATTGTGAATATCCTCAGCTAAAAAGTTGGCATAGTCAAAGTCACTATTGAAAAAAGGATGTTGTACATCAATAGCCATATACATAAGAGGTGTCTCCATTTTTTAGCCTGCATCTTGTCCCAACACCTAGAATAATTCCAAATATGTTCTTCTAAAATAGTCAATTCAAAAGACTTGACATCAAAAGGCTCATGTTCGATATTAGGGATTCTTAATGACTTTCCATGAAAGCTTTTATGTCTAAACCTAGGGAGCCATTTCACTTTGAAGCTATTTTTGTCTTGGTTGTATTTTATTCTAAAAGAAGCAAGGTTTATAGCCTTATTTGCAGCCACATTGAGTCTAAAATCCTCACAAATAAACTCCCTAGTTATATCCATTACAAAACTTCCATCCAATGCCCTAATTACTCTAATATTTTCATCATACCTAGAAGCAAGGAATCTGATGAGTTTAACATTTATAAAGGAATTAGGAACAACCATCTTCCCCAAATCATAGGTCCATGCATTGGAGATAGGGGAATGATAGTTTCTTTTTTCCATACCAGTGTAGGAACAATTCCCACCCAACTGTGACTGTGTCATCCTAGTACTTCAACTCAACATCTCTGCTTTTTTTGGCTATGTATACCATCCCTTCTACTGCATTAGGGTCGAGGTTACGTTGAAATTGAGGATTTTTTGAGGAACTCAACAACTAGGCCAAAATATCATCCTCAAAGTGTCTTTTAGATGTAGAGCTAGAGGGTTGGGTGTTTGACTAACTCATAATTCAATAATGATTTAAAAATGATTTCTACAATATTTTGCAACAAAGTTTGTATACCTAATTATGAGCTTCAAGAATAATAATGGTAATTTTTTCCAAGAAGGGTGTAACTATTTTTTAGTTCAGCTTAAGTTGACATGAAACAAGTGCACCTCTATGGTTTTTACTACTATGTTAGACCAAACAAATGAAATAAAACTTTATGAAGGAAATTATGAGCCATCATCAGTCACATCCAACATTACTTCTTTTTTGGACAAGTGTAGTTCATTCATCTACACGTTTATCAATTTTGAATGTAGGCAGTCCATCTACAAAGCAACATACAAATCTAAAACTTTAATGATGAGTAAAGCCTTGATTTTATTGAAAATGATGCAACCATCCCCTCTGTCCAACAGAATTATCCCATGTCCCATTGGAGAATATCACCATGCAGTGTCCTTCTGTAGTTCTGTAGCCACGAAAAGGACATTCCTCTATGGGCCTGTGAACTTGTGGAATCTTTTATCTTCCACCACATAACGAACATAAAATAATAAAATTATAGAAAAGTAAAGGTTTTGATTTTGATTTTATATCTGATATTAAAGGGGCACTTCTTAGCAAAAGGGGATGTGGGACTCATGAGATTGATACCCATAAGTCATAACTTAAATACCAGTCAAAAAGTTTCCTTCTACAGTTTCACAACCAAGAAAAGGACATTCTGCTATGGGTTCATGGACTTGCAGGATCCTTTATCTTTCGTCATGTGAAAAATATAAAACAATAAAATTATAGAAAAGTAAAGGTTTTGATTTGATTTTATATCTAATATTAAAAGGGTACTTCCTAGCAAAAGGGGACGTGGGACTCATGACATCGATACCCATAAGTCATAACTTAAAGACCAATCAAAAAGTGAATGATGTGAACAACAAAAGATAACACTAGGGTTTGAGAAATCCCTAGGAACAGGTTGTAGACCTAACAACCCTAATCTAACCAATTGACGATTACTAAGAATTTTATGCTAGATTTTTAGGATAATAGGGTTTGAGAAAGCCCTAGGTTGCAAACCTAACAACCCTAATTTAACTAGTTGAGGATTACCAATAACTTTACACTAGGGTTATAGGATAATAGGGTTTTAGAAAGCCTTAGGTTACAGACCTAACAACCCTAATTTAACCAGTTGAGGATTACCAAGAATTTTACGCTTGGGTTTAGGATAATAGGGTTTTAGAAATCCCTAGGTTGAAAACTTAACAACCCTAATTTAATCAATTGAGGATTACCAATAATTTTATATTTTAAACTATTGTTGATAATTTATATTGTATTTGATATTTTATATTGTACTCCTTGAAATTATGCATCAGATTGAATAAATTAATATATTATTAATAATTTCATATTTTAATTGTGTTAAACATGTACTCAGTGATTCATCACTCAACTCAATGCTTAATAACATATTAACAATAGTAGCATATACAACAATGAACATCAACAATCATTTAATGTGTATCTAGTAGTTGAAACCAATTTTTTTCTTTGACAATTGATAAAATAAATAATACATATAATTAAACATCAACATATTACTTCTATTGATTTTCAAATGAATGAATACATAGAGGCAATGCAAAATATTTCTCAAAGACAACTCTGTATAGAGCTAAGTTGGAACTTGGAAACTCATATTATCAATATCAAAGCATTCTATCAGTTTTTGTAGCAACTTCTACTATTTAGGTGATGGAATTATCATTTGTTCCAATTGATGTCTGACTTGAAAACTTGTTAACAATATATGATTGAATTTGGATCTTGACTTGAATGTTTTAGCCAAAGTTACATTCAAGGTTATCAATGGTTTGATGGAATCCAAATAGTTTGCCTCATCTAGGTTATGAGGAAACTGGTCCAAATCAATCTTCCTTGTACCCTCCATCTCTTTTCTAAAGCCATCCTTTCCAATGAATCGTTCATTTGTGTCAAAATCCTTTGGAAAACCAAGCTTTATCATGTTCCTTACCTTTTTATCCAACTTCTTCATCTTTGTTGCAACCAGATTCATAAATTATGTTGTTTCATGCATTGTTGAACACTTTGATGATAGATGACCTCTTCATTGAGGCTTCAATCCAATTGTTAATTCCTTTTGTTTCAATTCATTTTCACTAGCTATGTAGACTATAATTTGTTGAATTTGATTTACAGACTTCTCTACTGCCAACACATTTTTGTTCATTAAATATTTGTTGAGCTTCTTATAATGTTGTCTCATAGCGTCAATCAATTGAAAAAATTCACACAAATGATCACGCCTTTGCATTATTTCCTCCTATATCTTTTTTTTCATATGCCTCATTCTTTTCTCTACAAAATGCAATTAACTCATTTTGAAAAGAGTGTATTTCATTTTTTGCTTCCATCAACTCTGCAACTAATCTTTTTTTTTTCTCTTTCTCCATTTTTTGTTCCCACTGTTCATTTTCTTTCCCAATTCTTTGTCTTAATTTTTCTGAAGTGGATTTTTCCTCATCATATTTCCTTTTTCTCTCATCTAACCTTTTCTTTAGTTCATTCAATTCCACCTTTGTTTGTTTACCCACTTTGCTTGTTGATGTAGAGGTAATTTTTTAATTATTTTTTCTAATTCATTGCTCTTGTTATCTACTACTTTCCTCTTTGTTTTTGTATTTGCTAGGTCTACCTATAACTTTTCTATTTGAATCTACAACCTTTTTTTCTCTATCCTTCGTTAGCAATGATGTGTATACCAATTCATTGTTCTTATTTGATACATTAATTTTTTTAGTATTTTGAATCTAGAAAAATCCAATTGGAAACTACTCACCTAAAATTCAGAGAGATCTATCTGATTTGTTGGTTTATTTTGAACTCTTGGAACAACAATTTGTGCTATAGAAAATTGGACCCTCTTGAGAAAAGAGATAATTTCATGCATAATTAGACCCACTTTTGAGTCCCCTCACATCAATTACCCTTCAAAACAACATTTATAGGCCCTTAAGACCCATTATTTTTTATCTAGAGGCCCATTTCACCTGAGAAATCACCTAATACCTGACAAACAACACTCAATTTTTTCATACCCCAAAAACCCACCTTCAAAAATCAATAGTGGGACCCATTCGCCACCTTGGGTGAATGAGTCCGTTTTGAGGGAAAATTAAATTTTAAGCAGGAATTTAATTAATTCAGCTTGAATTTCCAGTGAATGTTAGCCTCTTAGGTCTAAATAACAAGAAAATTAGGTGTTGTTGCTTATAAATACCCATTTTAAGTCATTTTACACATCTTTAGTCATTTTACAAGAGCAATTTCTAAAGTCAAGTCTTCTACAACAAGTAAAGTTGAAGTTTTAGGGAAGCAAACTAGGGTTTTTGCAGGTCTTCAATCTCACTCTTTAGCTCAAGATTCAACATTTCAAAGGGTTGATGATGGATTCCTATGGTGAATCATGGAGAAATATAGGTTGAGGAGATGCAACTAGCCATCAAATCACACCTAAAGACTTGGTTTCAAAGTGATTCCATCTTCCATTTTCACTCTATCTTCATATTAAGGTTTGCATTTTGTTTACTTTCATTTGCATGTCATTTCATTTCCATTTTTGATGTGTTTTAAGGTTTCTAGGGTTGAGATCTTGCATCACACAAATCATATTTGCATTTATTATTCTAGCACAATAGAATAGGGCTTTTGTCATATTTCAGATTTTCCTAGTCTTTAACACATCTAAAGCTAGGGTTTTATGCATATTTTTCTATATTCAAGGTTTAATTACCCAACTAGGGGTTTGACCAAGGAAAAGCCCCCATTAGACAAACAATTTTAAGCTATTTTGCAAGAATTTTCTAAGATCCTAAGTCGGGTTTTTGTTAGAAATTGTCGTGTAGATGTCAAGGTGCAGAACAAAAAATTGAAGTTGTAGAAATTTGAAATTGGATTGTTTCGCCATGTATGGTGAATGAGTCACTCCTAAGATGCATTTTTTAGTTAGATGCGGATCCTAGTTCCCAGTTGATAGAAAACAACTTCTGTGAAAAAAAACCCAGAACTGGGACTGATTCACCCAGGGTGGCAAATGAGTCCCAGTTAGCTCAAAATCTGACTTTATCAGTTTTCTAGATTGTTCTCTAGTCTTCTTCAGTTTACTAGGTGCACATATTCTGAAGAACAACTTTTTGTTTGGTTTAATTTGCATTCTTGTTCATTCTTTTAAGCCTTTTTGCAAACAACACTGTGTTTTCAGACATAGCATAAATCATAGGTTTTGCATACATAATCAGTCATTTAGATCACTTAATTGCACTTAGTTCATTTCATTTAGACTAAATAACATTATACACTGCATAATTTGAATGAAACTAGCTAGCACTTTTGGCCTGTACCTCTCTCCTTTTAGGTGAAAAACTCTAGAAGAGTTAGAGAGTCTTGTGGTGCCAAAAATCTACGATTAAAAAATGTGTACTCCATGAATTATTTATTTTTTTCAAATGTGGGTAATACCATGGTTGTTGTAGGCTCTGAAGTTACAACAGATGCACTCTCCATTAGTTGCTTTCTTTCTTTTTTATACATTTCTAATTTCTTTTAAACTCATCAATGTAATCAAAACATGGGGACATGGGAATAATGGAATGCTTCAATGGTGAAGGACTAGGAGTACTTGCAGTTGTTGTTGCAACCACACTAACTAGTGGAGTGCCTAGAAATAACTCCTTTTGTGTTCAAACTAGTAGTTGGACTTGGACCTGTCAAAATCCTTTCCCTCTTCAATATGCCTTGATCACTTGGTGTTTGTGTGGTATCTTGTATTTTTGTCCTCTTGTGTGTAATTTTTTGTTGTAGCACATGTTAACCACTACTAGTACTACTACCCATACCATCACCACTACTGGCAATGTTAGTTGCACTATGTTCTTCACCATGGGAGTGTCCTACTTGTGATTGTGTCTAACCTTGAGGATTAGGATTTGAAGCTTTAACAAAATGAATTGTTTCAACTATACTTGTATTCCCTTGGTCTATTTTATCAGCTCCAAGGCCTCATTTATCACCTGGTTTTCTATGCTCTACATTTTATACCATCGAAGGGCCTTGTCATTAAGACCCCAAAGGACCACCTTCATAACCCTTTTTTTTTACTATGGCTACTCGTAAAGTATATGCTTCTTTTGTGGCTTCACTTAAAATAGCTTTGACATAGCTTTGTTCTTCCCTATCATCATTAGATTGATCATCATTTCTTGATCTTCATGTTCATTGGTATGCTCTATATTCCACAATTTTCTAAACTTGTAATCTTCTTCATTACCTCCAAAGTCTACAAAAGTTCTTGGTTCACCTAGCTCCTTCCTCATAGACCAAAAGGTAGTAATTTTTTATCATGACCAATTTTTTTTATAACTTCCTTATCTAGAGAATTTGGCATTTTTACTCTACTAGATGGTTTATCACATTTTTCATAAAAATGTTGTACCCCTTAGTTGTCTTTTTCGTGCAATGCCATAATTTTTGCTAACAATTGTTCAAAACAAATACCTTTCTTAGCAACACTTTTCTCCATTGCTATTTTGACCTCATCCCAAGAATCCTTGTGGTCACGCCAATAAAAGGATATGATAATCATAGTAAAACCTTTCCTGGGAATTGGACATTCCAACAGGTGACTAATATCTTTCTATGGACGTTCATTTACTTGTCAAACCAGGGGACGTATACTTTAAATGGCGCGAAAAAATATATGCACTAAGAACTAGTTTCAGTCAAAACTTAGTAGAAATAAATACTTAGAAGGGAATTCTATCCATGCTACAGGAAAGGTAATGCAAAGTTCTTTTAACTCAACTATGATTTGATTAAAACATAAACCATAACAGCTATGACTGAAACACAAACTAAGAACTAGCCTTATGCTGCAGGAACAGGCACAGGGATGGATTCCCTATGCTGTAGGAGCAATACAAGACTGAGTTTGTATGAAAAATTCATAGATGAAAGCTAACTGAAGATCAACGGGAAAGAACAGCTAACTAACTAGCTACAGATACTTACTAAGTGGGCCCCCTTAGCAAGCATCTACTGATTACGCAGATGCTAAACTCAGAACTTCATCAAACTTTATTCATGAAAACAGAATGGTATACATTGCTTTGTTGATATAGAAACTAACAAAAAATTATGTCTCTTGTCAAATAGATTATGCTTTTCATTATCATACTAACTCTTACATGATATCTGCTATCACTATGCTTCTATCTTACTCTAACTATCATCTCCCTTCTCACTCGCGCAGGAGGAGAACTTTATTTAAAATCAGGAGAGCAACTAACTAACCCTATCAAAGAAAGACGTGGAAGTAAAGTGTATCCCAGAATCAAGGAACAAACTTCATAAATGAATTTATGCGTTCAACCCGATCCGGAGAGAATCTAGCGCTCCACTCTTTCCAGACTGACTGTCATTAAAAATCTTTCCCAATGGTTTCAGTCAAAGAGTCTTTGCTGGAGCTTCCTTGAAGTCATGCAGGAAATGGACTTTACTGCAAGGCCGAGATCGGCTGCGCTTGACTTGATCATTCTTCAACAACTTGCAATACAAAAGGTAACAAATGTGAAAGAAAAGGCGTATTTCATATACACAATATCTGTTCATTAATCACACATTTAAATCCATTTCATCATTCAAAAAAATTGTATGCAATATACCAGTCATTTAGGGAGTCAACAGGGTAATAAATGCAGTCAGGTCAACACAATAAGCTGCAGGAACATGAAAGTGTTTTGCTACATGATATCCCCAAAAAAGGTTTCAAAAGAGTTTTAAACAACCACAAATAATAAAAGTAAAGGCATTAAAAGTTCATCATAGTATCCAAACTATGAGCACATTTTGGGCTCATCACCTTGTTTCTCAAGTTTTCAAGCAAGGGTTTACTTTGATGTTGAATTCTAAATGCAGCATTCATATTGGCCATAATCATTGATTTAATGATGTCGCATGGATCATACTACTAGTGACAAACATCATCAAAATTAAAAAAATTCAAAAGATCATGTACCACCATAAATGCTTTTTCTCTCGAATGTGAACCTTCCACATGAAAAAGGTAAAGAAGGAAATAAGGTCTTGTACTAACTGAAAAAGTGTAGTTCATTATTACTCTACATCCGCCTTATATATTATAAAGCAAAAACCCTTTTTTTCACATGTATTGGAAGTTTGTGTGACACTATTCTTGATCCATAAAATCTTAGCATAGTATATTCTTCCATTAAGTACCAATCAACCAATTCTATTTCTTTTCCTAGTTGAATGAAATTTCTTCATGACATAGGCAATCTAGGCATTGGATTATTTTTAATTTCTTGTTGCAATGGAGCCAAAAAATAGTCTACAAAATGATTGTAGTTCCTTTGAGAATCATGCATCCTTATCTTAGTGGTCGAATCATATACTTTTCCTCAACATTCCTATAGGGTTGAATTTGAAGCTTGTTGGTCTGAAACTTTCCACTAAATTTGAATAGAAATAAATAGCACAAGTAGGTTGTGAACCTAAATGTCTTAGTGGAATTTGAGTGTGGACATCTTTTAATCATTAAAAATTGTTTATGCGTGGATTCTACAATGTGCTCAATAAATTTATATTTGACAGGTTGAGGTAGAACAACATAATGGATATTATATTCCATTTCAAGGAGGCTTGCACCCACTTCCTTATTTCTATCCAGTCTGAGGCAAAATGCTAGCATGGAAATGGTATCTTGAACCCATGATTTAAAAATATCAAAATCATAAGGAGGCTTAGGATTAAATTTCAATTTGTTTCTATTTTGAACTATTTTATTTAGGAAATTATTTTTGTCCCTTTCATCTACTACTTCATAATCACTAGCAAGATTTTCTAGGTCAATGTGGATGTTCCAAATTCTTCAGTTGTAAACCCCAACAACTTTCCAAATTCTTTTGCATTAATGGATAACAATTCTTCTTTTCTATTTTTATTAACAATCACTTCTTTTTATCATCATCTAATTGTGGGTGCATACCATAATAAATTTTGGCCAGGGAAAACCTCATGTAACATCATGCACCCTAATCCACTTACCCATGGTGCACTGAAACTATTATTTTGCATTTGGTTTGTAGCCTTATTCTCAGATAAAAGTCTAAGTTCTAAGGTAATCCTACCATATATTTTAGGATCATAAATATCATGGTATTGATCACTAAAACCTTGGGTTTTAAGCAATCCAACATAATGTATTTTTTTATCTGATTTTTCTCTACCTTTCCCAAAAACTTTGTTTGGTCTGCTAGTGGTGGTAGACATGCTTATACAATGTGAAACTGTGAATTCCCTCTTAGTCCTCCTTAATTTTTCTTAAGTCTCTCAATGCTAAACCCAAACTTCAAAGTTTTACAAAATAAGATTTTAAGAAAGGATGAAACATAGCCATAGGAATTTGGTCTTTCACTTCCCAGATTTTGATTCTTGAAAAGATTAATACTAAAAAGCATGGACTGGATTTTTTAGAACACATAATCTCCCTGGTTCACTACAATGAGTAATCTGAAATCTCCTTGTTTGTTGACTCTCTCACTTAAAAGTAAAATCACTTAGTAGTAGAAAGTTCACTTAGTTTTTTGAATATTAGAGTGAATGAAACATCAACATGTTGCCTCTAGACTACACAATTAATACATTATGGTTTTCATAATGACACTTAGAAATAAATTCTCAATTGTTGATCTTTGTAAACCTAACAGTTATAGGGTGATTTTGAAGGTTTGAGTTCACAAGCCTAGCGCTCTATGCATTTCATTCCAGAATGCAACTACAACCATCCATCAAATGTTCATCGAATGGTTGAGTAATTTATGATATAAAAAATAAGTATGTGTTTTAAAATTGTTTTAAACTTTAGTGGCACTATCATACACAATCCTAATGGAGTCATTGAGATGAGCCCACATGTCCATTTCACAGTTTCACAAGTCACATATAGATCTACTTGAAGCATCCTGCAGACTCACAAAATCCCTTTAAAACCAAGACATTGATTGACATCAAAGCCAAGGGGTCGGTAACTTAATGTTGCAAAGGAATTAATAAAATGATGATACTGGTGTAGTGTAGAAAAATGTAGCCCTTTACATTTTCACACTTAATTTAGGAATAATTAATGTTAAATTGATCCTAATGTTGCCTTGATCTAATGTTGTAATGTGTTTTACACATTCACAGTAAGTCCAGGGCCCTTTTAAACTAAATAAACCTAATTGTGCCTTATTTAGGGTATTGTAAAGTGTATCCTAACACTTTCACACTAATATAGGGCTCTATCAATTAATTGTGCTTATTTATGCCTTAATTGGTCCTATTTTCCATCTACAAGCCTTATTAAATGCATTTTTCTAGGGATAATCCTGACACTTATCAAATAACCAATCATAATTCAATGTTTTAGGTCATGTGTTCTATATCTGGCAATCTAGGACTCATACACCACTTTTGGCATATGAGTCCCACCTAGGTCTTGGGACTTGATTTTGAGTTTCACATTAAACAGGACCTACCTTGGAGTTTGTGTCCTAGTTTTGAGCCACTGGGACTCATACGCCACCTTGGGAATATGAGTACCACTTAATTAGGACCCATTTTTAATTCAATTCTTGCTGGGATTTTATCTTCCTAGATCTGATTTCAGCTTGTAGTGTTATAATTTTGAGAAATTTGCCATAAATAAGTATAAATACAAGGTTATTTCATCATTTCAACACCTAAGCTATCCTATAATTTCATAAGAAATCAAGAGAACTTTCAAAATACTTCACAAGAGCATCCTAGAGTATTCAAGAGTATTTATAAGGAATCGAAGGGAAGATTTCTTCATCATGTCAAAGGAACAATGCATCAAGCATGTTGTTGAGCTAGTGTTGTGATGTAGTAGTCAAGATCCAATTAAGCATTGTTCCACACCCAATTCAAGATCAAGATCTACATTCTTCATAGCCACTTCATGTTAGATTGTATATTTACATTTCAAGACATCATTCAAGGTATCATTGTTCATGTTTCATGTTTCATTGTTTCATCATAAGGTTTACTTACCTAAATAGGGTTTGGCCAAGGAAAACCCCTATTTTCTAACAATCAATAAGTTTTTTTCTCTCTCTATGCGTGTGATTGCAGATCTAGGTGTTGTAGAGCTTTAAGATCATTTGAAGATAAATTTGCAAGATTGAGGAAAGTTGTCAAGTGGTCACAAAGTTGCTATCTTCACGAAAAATCACCTACAGGTCCTAATTTAGAGTTTCAGACTTGAAAACAAAGCTTGGAATGAAGAGTAGAGATAGGAGAACATATTCAGATCTTGACCTTCTAAAAAAGTAGAACAAGACTAATATGCCACTTGTGGTGTATGAGTCCCAGTATAGTGCTTTTCCCAAATTTCAGAAGTTCCAAACCAATCACTGAGAGATTCTAGTTTCTGTATAAAAACCCTAGTTTGGGACTAAATTTCCCAAACTGGCATATGAGTCCCAATGAGCATTAAAAGTTATGATTTCAGAGTTTTGGAGCTTTTTTTTTAAATCACATCTTTCTTCCATGTACCCCTCTACTCATTCTCAATTTATTATTATGTATTTCAGTTTCATACTTTGTGTCATATCATTAGGTTTTGCATATCATTTGCATGTTACTTGTCTTTCCAAGACCTTTCTTGGTGGTGAACCCCCTTTTAGTCTTTAATCACACCCTAGTACACCTTATTGCAGATCTCTTTCCTTCATTTTCATCCCTAGATTGAGATATTTAAGGTTTCCTTGAATGAACTAGAGTGAAATAGGTCATAAATCCTCCTTTCGTTCTATCTCCCAAAATATAGAGCACTAATTTTCTACGTTTCATTTTGGTGAACTTAACTTTTGGACACCTTATTTATGATTTGGAGTGCATCATATTCCTAGATCTAATTTACATTAACTTTGCATTAGGTCTTGCATAATTAGTTAATTTGTATTTAGGGCTTCTAAATCATGCATTAGTGAAAGTGCATATAGGTTGCATTTTTGCATCTTAGATCATTCAATTTCACTGAAATTATGCAATTACATATAGTAAAGTCAACATACAAACTAGAATCCTTAACATTCACCCAGAATTTACTAAAATTGGTGCAAAAACTAATTTGGGACTCATTCACCCCTCTAGGCGATTTAGTCCTTGTATAGGTTGTTTTTCCTACTTTCTAGGAATTATGTGTTGTGTATTTTTCAACATTTGAACCCTTCAAAAACCCTAGCTAGGACCCATACGCCCCTCTAGGTGAATTATTCCTAGATCAGACCTAAAGTACCTTTTATAACATTAAAAACATCATTTATTGGTTTTTGTTTACTATTGTTAGCTATCTATTTTAGTTTGTTGAGTTTTTGTTTCGTTCATTTCATTGGATCTAGCTTAATTTTCTTCACTGATTGCATAGCTTAAATTCAAAATGGAACTTACAACACTTCATTTTCAGATTTTTACATAGCATATCAATTAATTATCATGTTCTAAATTTGAAAATTGCATTATCCTTTTTCATGTTTTCTCTATCATTGTTGCATTTCAAATTTCTAGGACAATTATTACATCATGTTTTCATTACAAAAATATATGGTTATCATACTTCATGTTCAATTTTTAAATCTTGTTGAGTACTGTAAGAATTTTTTGTTATGTGCATAATAATATGAAGTCCTCTCCCCTCTCTTTTTGTTCGTCATTGATCCCTCTCCTAATATCCCTCCTATGAGTGAGATTAGTCTAGTGAAAGAGAATACAACCTTGGGTAATCATAACAATCATATTCATTCTTCTCCTAATATCTCTCCTAGTTTTAAAGAATATATTTTGGTGTTAGAAGAACCAATCAATGAGATTTTTGAGAATCCTATTTGTTTCTCTCCTCGTACCTCTCTTATTGGGAAAGACATTGATGAACAAGAGGACACACCAATTGGTAATCATGATGATCACATAAAACAACAAGAGACCATTAAAACCTATTTAAATACCACTTCAACTAGTCTACATTCATCCACCAACATCTTCCCTACTTGTGAAAATATTCTGGTGAAAAAGGATATAATTGTAAATGGGGACAATATGTTGGTGTTAGATGATCAAATATTTAAGATCTATGACAATCATCTTTATGTTTCTTCCCCTACCTATCCTCTTTATGTTTTTCTCCTAGTATCTCTCCTAGTTTTGAAGAAGATACTTTGATGTTAGAAAGTCCAATCAATGAAAGTCATGAAAAATCTTAGTTGTCCCTCTTCCCTAGAAAACATATTATTGAACAAGAAAATTCCATCATTGATAAAAAAAAGAAAATCCAACCATTGATAAATCCCTTACTTATGATGAATTCATTTTAGAAGAACCAACCTTTGAATATCATGAACATCTAGTTTGTAGTTCACCTAAAAACTCTCCTCCTAGGGAGGATATCCTAGTGCAAGAAAATGATAACATTAACAATAGTAATTTGGATTCCTTAGGTGATGGTGAAAAGATGACACTAGATTCCCCTTCATTAGAAAGGCATCAAACCAAAATTGTTGAGGTTATGAACACACAAGAATACCTTGTGTGACATCCTAAGAATCTTCTAATTCTTTACCCACCCTCACAATGACCACAATCTCAAAAAAAACCCAAACTTATAATTTACCCACCACAAACTTAAAACAAACCTGTCCTCATCCTTGAACCACCTAAGAATAATACGTCACAAAAATTGAGTTACAATACCATTTCTCATACATATAACACTAGAAAATATCCACAACCAAGACAAACACCTTCAACATCCCTCCCATTTCCTACCCCTTTCTTGCCTAGTCCTCCTTGTTTGCCTCCACATAATGAAAAAGAGTATAATCTTGTTGAACAACTAAAGAATACTCCTGCAAAGATATCCTTATGGGACCTTATTCACACCTCCCCTCATTATCATAACATGATTCAAAGTGATTTACAACAAGTTACTACCCCTCCTAATGCACAACCAACTGACATAGCAACCATGATTTAAGGAATGAATGCTAACATTGTTTTCCACCAAAGTGAGCTCCCTCCTTTCAAAGTATAGAAACAAAAGGATGCTTTCATAGTAATAGTTCAATACAATGGAACAAGCATAAAGCAAACCCTTTTCAACAATGGCTTTACTCTTAATGTGTGGAGTGTAAATATTTTGGATAGGCTTGGTGTGGATAAATCAAAAATTCAACCTGTCTCTTTATCTATTAGTGGGTTTGATAACATAGGAAAACAACCACTTGGTGTGATCACTTTGCCTATTACAGCTGGAAATGACACATTAGAAACATTGATCCATGTTATGCCTTGAACCATCAATTTTGTGGTGTTCTACGGACTTCTTTTGCATTCTTAGGGTTATTCACCTACAAGGAGAGAGATAGAACACTAAAATTGAGGTGGTTCACTCAAATAAAGGAATGTATGATGGAATTTTTACTAAATGAAATAATCTAAATACAGTCAAGTGATGAAATTGATTTATTATGAATGCAAAACTAATGGAATATGCAATGTTTGAAAATACAATGTGATATGTAGAAAATGAACTAAAAACATAAACAAATGCAAACATAATTGAATGAAGTTTAATAAGGTGCATCTAGAAGTTGAATGATGATCTTGGAAGGTTCTAGAAACTAGAAAAAATCACTATTGATCTCCAGTGGGACTCATTCACCACTGATGGTGAATCAGTCCTCCTATTGGTAAAAACCCCTGAAACTGCTTTCCGACTGTCGAGAACTGGATTATGAAAAAATCAACTTTTCTAGCCTATGGGTGGGACTCATTCCCCACTAATGGTGAATCAAACCTCCTCCAAAAATCTACAAATTCAAGAGTGAATTATGTAGGTCCAGATCTACACTTATCTTCTTGTCAGGTTAACAGAGTCAAATCTGCAGAAAATGGGTTGTAGGTTGTCTCCAAGCTTGAATTAGGGTTTACTTGACTTGAAAAATTTTGATGACTTGTTGACCACCTTTCAACACCTATTTTCTTGAAAAATATGCATATAAAGTCTGCAAACAAACATGGAAAAGGGGGGAAATGGTTGAGTGTTAGAGTATAGGGATTTGCCTTGGTCAAATCCCACTTTAGTAATCAAAACCTCAATAAAGAAATGAAATGAAATGAACAAGGAATGATGAATAAACAACATGCAAATGTCTTAAACTCACCAAAAACATTTTTGTAGAAGACTGAAGGTAAATCAATGGTTTTTCCAAGATGCTTGATGATTGGTTGATTAGATGATGCTTTGATGGATTGAATGCAATTGAAAGCTTGAATGAACTAGTGAATGAATTAGGTGAATGGGGAGGTTGAAATGGATGGAAAAACACTTATTTATACACACTTATGCCCTAATTACCCAATAATACATCACAAGCTAACATAAGGTCTTTTTGAATAAAAAATCAAAAGAAATTTTAAATTATTTTGAATTTGGAGCCAATAGGGACTCATTTGCCACCCATGGCAAATGGGTCCCACTCTAAGCTTGTAAGTAGGTGTTAGGAATTAAGTTGCATTTAATGCTTTTTGTCGGGTTTACATTCAAAAATACACTTAATTAAGTCTTATGAGTGCATAAAGGGGTCATATAAAGCATAAGAAAGGTGTAAATAGTGATAACAAGCCTAGAAAAGCATGAAATCTTGTTACAAGACTTTACAAAACTTTAAAATAGGACTTGATAAGTGATAAAAAGGTGATTTTTAGATTAATTATAATGAGAAGAGTCTAGAAAAGTGTAGAAATGTGTTACAACACTTCACAACACCTTCACAAGACATCATAATTTGAATGTTAAGGACCCAATGTGAATGCAAAAGTTACATCGCAACATAAAATCAAACAAAATAAGCCAAGCATCATAAGAGAAATACCTAAAAGACCATGAAAATGTCAATGATCCATTTTTCTATGGTACATACCTAATGATCTTTCATATAATATTCTTTTAGGAAGACCATGGATTCATGCAATGAATGTGGTGCCTTCTACTCTTCATGTATAATGAAATATGTCTAAAATAAAAAAGTGTCCACACTCATTGTTGATCATGAGCCTTGCAGTGTTTTACAACTTGAAAAAGACAAGGAGAATCCTTTGAAAACATTGACACCAACTACAAAAGTGGAACCCATGCAACAAAAAGATAAAGAAAAATATATTGAGGAAGTCATAAAGCTATTAGAAGATGATTGGGGTTCCTTAGATTTCACAACATTCATGGGTGAATACAAGATCATAAATAAAGATTCTAAAAAGGGAAAAGAAAAAGCAGTAATTTCAACACAAAATTTGAACAACCCTTCGAAAGCATCCACCTCAAACACTTTAGAAGAAGAAGCAAATTATACAACAAACTTTGACGAAATTGACTATGAACAACCACCAAATCCAAAAGAAATGAAAAAGCTTTATGGAAAAGGTTATGAACTCATGAAGCAACTTGGATATAGTGGAAAAGGATGTGATGCTAGAGAACAAGGTATCCATGTCCATATAGATCCTAACATGCAAGGAACAACTAATGGTCTTGGTTATTTTCCCTTGAAAGGAACAAGAAAACCTTCACTTAATATCAACACTCTTACAAAAGATCCTTCTATACCAACTTTAATATTAGTGCATATTGAACTAATAGACACTAGTGTTCTTGGTTATTTTCCACTGAAAGAAAGAAAAGAAACAAATAAATCCTTGCTTAATATCAATGTCATCATTCAAAACACTAATGATTGGAATTCGTTAGATTTTACACCTTCCTTTAAGGAAGAGTATAAAATCTCACAATCTAAAGCCTTGTGTAAGTATGACATCATGTACTAAGAAAGAGATATCTTTGTCATAAAATAAAGGAACACCTTTTACTATTGATCAAGAGAGTATCTTGTCGAGACTCCAAGATCATTTGATATCCCTCCCTTCACGAATAGGAAATAAATTTCACTACAAGAATTCATTTTGTGCATATCATAGAGTTCATGGTCATTCAACTAATGAATGTGTGGTGTCAAAAAATGTCATCGTATACATTTTCACACTTAATTTGGGAATAATTAATGATAAAATAGACTTAATGTCACCTTGATCTAGTGTTGTGAGGTGTTTTACACATCCACATTAGGTTTAGGACCTGTTTAAGCTAAATAAACTTAACTCTACCCTAATTTAATGTTGTAAAGTGTATTTGTTCACACCTTTGCATTAAATTTAGGAGGCTTGTAAACTAAGATGGACCTAATCCAGTGTTGTACACATTCACATGGGATTTTGGGCCTTTCTAAGCTAAATAAACCCAATTTGGCCTTAATTTAATGTTGTACAGTATATTTATTTACACTTTCACATTGGATTTTGGGTCCTATTGCATTTATGACCTTTATATCATCATTAATAGGAACCTATGACCCCATATTATGCATCCAAAGGCATATTTTAATCAAAAACCTGACAATGTCAACAAATAAGCTTAATTTACACACTCCCCGACACTTTAGCAATCAAAATAGGCCTTGTGGGACCCACCCACCACTTTAGGAAAATGAGTCCCATCTAGGTGGGATCCATTCGCCCAACTTGGTGAATGAGTCCCATTTGGCCTATTTTTCAAGGTTTTGAGTGGGAAAATTTGGGTTTTAAGTTCAAATTTTGTGTATGTTGGCCTTTGGGATCTAATACACAGGATATTAGGTGGATTTCCTATATAAATGAGGTCTCAAATTATTATTTCAAGAAGCATTCATGATATCAAGTCAAGCAAGCAAGAGTTAAGCATTCCAAGACTTCACAAGATCATCTAGAGAGCATTCAAGATCATTTTTAAGGCATTCAAGAGTAGAACTCTTCATCAAATTGTTGCAGCAATTCAAGATCCATCATCATGTCAAGCATATCAAGCATCAAGCATGTTATTGAGATAGTGTTGTGATGTAGCATTGAATATCCAAGATCAAGCATTTTTCTACACATATTGTCAAGATCAAGTTCTACATCCTTCATGGCCATTTCATGTTGAGTTGAAAACCTATAATAAATCATTTACAAGGCATCATTCAAGGTATCATTGTCCATGGTTCATGTTCTTTGTTTCATTTTTCATGCCTTCATCTCATTGTCTCATCATTTGGTTTAATTACCTACAAGGGGTTTGACCAAGGAAAACCCCTATTCCCTTACAATCAATATGTTTTCTCTCTCTCTATCTTTGTTTAATTACAAATCTAGGTGTCTTGGAGCATGAAGGATCATTGAGGACTAGGTTACAAGCTTGGAGAAATTTGTTGGAATTTTCTCCTCATTTGCAAGGTTGTAATCTTCACTAAAAGATCACCTACAACCCTGAAATCAAAGTTTCAAATCTGGAAACAAAGAGGAACAAAAAGAGTAGACATTGAATACCATATTTACACTTTGAAATTACAAGAAACCCTAACTATAATTATTTTCCCACATTGACGAATGAGTCCCAATTTAGGTCAATTTTAAGCTTTTTACAGTTTCAGATACCCTTTTGCCAAAAACCTGTTCCTATATTAAAACCCTGATCTAGGAATGATTTTCCTAGAATGTTGAATGAGTCCCAATGGGCCTAAATTTTAGGTTATTCAGTGTTTCTAGTCTCCATTCAAGTCTCTACAAGTTTTCAAGTGTGCACACTTTTGATTTTACAACTTTTTGTTCTAATTTATTTGCATTTATAGTTCATTTAGTGAATTTTCTTGCATCATTGAGTTCAATCATTAGATCTTTCATTTCATACATTTTTCCAAGTTCTTATTTTGTGGTGAACCCCTCATTATTTTATAGTCGGCCTCTAAGACATCCCTATTGCAATATCTCTTTTTCCTTTAAATTGAGATCTTTAGGGTTTGTTCTTGAATGAGAGAGATTGAAGATTGTAATTCTAGGTCCTAAACCCTAGAAAACAATACAATTTTACACCTTTCAAAATATAATGCTTTGGGTAACAAAATTCAACATCTTAGGGATTGTGGTGCTCTTCCATGTTTTGAAGCACCTAGTTCCTCTAATTGATATTGATTTTCATGTTGTTCATTAATCATCTTGGCTCATCCTTGCCTTGCACTAAGTGGGGGAAAGGGGTTAGGTAGCCTTATCCTCGTATGACACTTGTCATTGTCTCTTCTGGTTATTTGACCGGCTTCCATGTATAATTAAGAGAAAGCTTGGGATGTGGATGAAATGCCTTAAGTTGGCTCACATCTGACATACTGAGTTGTGGGGGAAACCCCTTCCTCTTTCATGACTTAGCTTCATTTTGAAACATATGACTTGGCATAGGGATTTCCAAATAAGCTCTCATGTCCTCTTAGCATTTATCATTTGCTACTTTAAAGTAATTTCTCATGGCATGGTGTTTAGAAATTTCTTTAAAGTGGGGGCATACATTGGCATTATTCTTTTTCATGTTTCATTGAGTGGTCTTCTTACTTCATGCGATGTTTCTTTCACTTTGTGGTGACATTGGGTGTGATGTCCTTCAAGATCGTGATCTCCCTTATCTTATTATATTCCTCTTAGTGGATTGATGTGACACACTGCATCCCCTAAGTTGTGAATCTTCTTTTCTTTGATTGGTCCTCTCTTGGAGACATTAGGCATGATATTCCCTAAGTTGAGACCTTACATGAACTAAGAAAAACCCCTTTGAACATACCTTACATTTACAATAACCATTATATGGCCACCTTGCATAACACACTTTGCTTGTCTGTGGAGCCATCCAATTTATTCATGGGTGTTAGCATATGAAGTTTTTCTTGTCTCGTGAATCTTGTTGCTTGTGTTGTGTGGCACCTTATCAAAGTTATCAATAGGTATAGCTTTGGTATGGTTGTATGTATAGGAGCCAAACTTAGGAATTAATTTCCCATAGCCACTTACTTGTGTGTGTGAGTGCATACCAGTCGCATGCGTATGTGTCTCACCTTTTTGGATACTCACCTAGCGGAAAACCTAAAGTTTTGTTGCCTCAAAGTGAGCATATGTTTTTCACCCCTTTTGGATACTCACCCAGTGGATAGCCCAAGGTTTTGTTGCATCATAGTGAGCATGAATTGTAAACAAACAATCTTAGATCTGATCCACAATGTGTTGGACAAATGGTCAAAGCTTGATCCACCTTTTCTTTCATCTTTATGTATTTGACATTGCATGTTTGTGTATCTTGATGTTGCATATCATACACCTTGTGCGTGTCCTTTTGTGCTTATGTTGGTTTTTTGTAGGATCTTGGATCCTAGAGGCTTGGCCACATCCTTTAATCTTTGTCATCCTATTTCGTCCACATTGGTACACTCGGACCCCTCTTGAATGTCTACTTTAGTGTGAGTTTGAAGCAAGTTCCTCCTTGCACTAAAGTGGGGGCTAGATGTAGTGTAGAAAAATGTATCCCTTTACATTTTCACACTTAATTTAGGAATAATTAATGTTAAATTGAGCCTAATGTTGCCTTGATCTAGTGTTGTAATGTTTTTTACACATTCACATTAAGTCTACGACCCTTTTAAACTAAATGAACATAATTGTGCCTTATTTAGGGTCTTGTAAAGTGTATCCTAACACTTTCACACTAATTTAGGGCTCTATTAATTAATTGGGTTTATTGTATTTTGCATCTACAAGCCTTATTAAATGTATTTTTTTGAGGATAATCTTGAAACTTATCAAATAGCCAATCATAATTTAGTGTTTTAGGTCATGTGTTCTAGATCTAGTGATTTGGGACTTATATTCCACCTTGGGCATATGAGTCCCACCTAGGTCTTGGGACCTGATTTTAAATTTCACATTAAACAGGACCTGTCTTGGAGTTTGTGTCCCAATTTTGAGCCACTGGAAATCATACACCACTTTGGGCATATGATTCCCACTCTAATCAGGACCCATTTTGAATTCAATTCTTGGTAGGATTTTATCTTCCTAGATTTGATGTCGGCTTGTAGTGTTATAATTTCAAGAAATTTGGCAGAAATAAGAATAAATACAAGGTTATTTCATCATTTCAACACCTAAGCTATCCTATAATTTCATTAGCAATCAAGAGCACTTTCAAAAGACTTCACAAGAGCATCATAGAGTATTCAAGAGAATTTCTAAGGAATTCATGGGAAGATTTCTTCATCATTTGTTACAACAATTCAAGATCCATCATCGTGTCAAAGGCATAATGCATCAAGCATGTTGTTGAGATAGTGTTATGATCTAGTATTCAAGATCCAAGTTAAGCATTGTTCCACAGCTAATTAAAAATCAAGATCTACATTCTTCATGATCACTTCATATTAGATTGCAGATTTACATTTCAAGACATTATTCAAGGTATCATTGTTCATGTTTTATGTTTCATGTTTCATTATTTCATCATAAGGTTTAATTAGTTAAATAGGGTTTTACCAAGGAAAACCCCTATTCTCTGACAACCAACAATTTTTTTTTCAAGAATGCAAGTGTTTATGATCATGTGTTTATGATCATGGCTCTTGAATGATTGTTGCCCCTTTGTGCCCCTTAGTGTTTAAAACTATTTTTTTTATATGAAATTTTTTCCCTTATTAATCATCATTTGAAATTTACCGTTTTGATCTCATCACATGTTTTTGAAGTGATTGCCTTGTATTTTTCACTTGAGGTTTTCACTTGCATTGTATAGTCACTATAAGGTCCTTTTCGACAGCAAACTACCCTCATGCTTAAGACAACAATCTTAACATCTGGCATTTTTCATGGGATTGCTGCCCTCGTGTCTTTGATTGTGCATTGATACTCAAACCTTCATATGCCCTTCTATGACTGCCAACATGCTACCCATTATGCCTCTTTGAGAATGCCTTTATGAATTCCCTCTCATGATCTTTGATTGCACTTTTCCATGATCATTTGACTGTCATCTTCCTTGGGCTTTCTACCACTCAACCTAAAGAGCATTTCCATATGCTTAATGGGCATCTTCTCTTGCATTTTTTTGTAACTCTCACAAACTTATCTTCTTTGTGCATGAAGTTTCTGCCCTTTATGTATTAAAGTACCATCTTTTGCTCCTCATAGGTCTGAAAAATTTGCATTGTGATAGTCATAGACTTGCATTTATGAATGTCCTCTACTTATTTTGCACATAGGATTGTCTTCATGTATTAGGTCTGCCCTTTCTCAACCTTTGAGCATTGTCATTTGAAGTCTCTAATACTATTTCATTATCTAAAACTTTGTGACATGATATTGAATCTTACTTCACAATGGTTTCTTTTAATGCAAACTGCCCCTTGGACTATTGCATATGCCCATATGACTTCCTTTTATTATGCAATCTGCCTCATGATAAGTTCTTCTCATTGTCCCATGACTGATATACCTTGCTTGGTGACTGTGATAGTATTCATAGTTTCATGCTGCCTTCACTTGTAGGTGATTGAAAATATGATTGTGTTCTTGATTTGTACCACTGTGTTTTCTTGTTCTCTACCCCCATCATTATCTTTGCACAGTCCCTTATTGAGTTAATGAGTTAACTATGACTTTTGCATGGATTTGGTTGGCTCTATAGATTTGATAACTTATTTTACCTTGCGCTATCCTTTATTTTAAGTGATGATTGTGCATTAGACCTTATGACAGTCCCATTCTTGTCTTCAATCATGATCTTAACTTAGTTGTCCTTTCATTACAAAGGATTGTCTTTTCTTTGAAAGTTCATTTAATTAGGACTATCACAATGCAAGTTATCAAACTTTGTCTTTGCAAGGTGACTAGCATGAGGTTTTGATGAATGTTGTTGCCCTAGAAAATTAGCATAGGTGTTATCAACCATAAAAATATGAGATTGAGAAGGCTTATCTTTGAACATAAGTATGATTTCCATTTTATAAGTGGCTTTCCTTCATTACCAATCTGATATCTACAACTTGCATGGTTTCATTGGGGTGCAACTTGGTTACATTCTTATATCTACATTCTTATGGTTTCATGCTTGTAGGTTGTAGCTACCATTGGGGCCAACTCAATCATAACCTCATGCTTTTTTGGCTCATCATGATTCCATTTCCCACATATTATTCATTTCACTCTTGGAAAGAATGCAAGTGTTTATGATTATGTGTTTTTGTGCCACTAATGTGTATTTTGTAGGTACTAATGATATTTTTTTTGTGTAGATTTGAAGATATTGCTCTTTCAAAACACAAATTAATCATGAGGCAATGTCCTTTACCTATATCCTAATCAATGTGTTAATTTGATTTACTACATAAATATTACTCTAGCATGCATGATTCATGTAGTTTGCATGCATGCTAAAGTAGGAGTAAAATAATTTTACCCTCACCTTGCACATAATTAATACCTTAGTACTTATACCCTCCTAGATTAGACAATGGGTGTGGATTTTTCCCCTAGAACATGTCATTGTCATGTTCCACTATTTCAAATTCCAAATTTCCTACTCTCAATGCTAACCCTTTCAAGTTTTGTTCATTACTTGTCAACTTGAACAATCAAACACCTTGAGTATCTAAGATATTATATTTAAGGACAATTGTAGATCACCAGTATTCATCAAAAAGAATTGTCAAAACCTTAAAACAAAAAGTCATATAAAAGAATCAAAAAGCATCATAAAGCATGTGCAACTACATTACATCAACAAAATGCATTTTGCACTAGTGGTATAGAAACATGCATCATTTGTCTAGTGTGCCTTCAATCACTCTTTACAAATACACAAATTAGTATGGTGACATATTCATTGAGTAGGAGAAATCCTACTAACCATACATTTCTATGTGAGACTTGAAGGGGCAACAGTCTCATGGCAGCCATGAGGTTTTAAACGGCCAGCAATCTCGTGACAGCATTGGTTCCAAATCCATAGAAAACCTATACATCATGATGTCATGCTTATTTTTTAATATGACTTCATGTTTATATCTAGATTATAAAGGGAACATCAATTCCAACTCCATGGAAACCTTGTATAGCAATATTTATACTTCAATCTTTTACATGACTTCATACAGGTATAGATTGTGGAGGGCACATCCATTCCAACTCCAAGGAAACCATACATTTCTACGTAAGACTTCAAGGGGAAGCAATCTCATGACAGCCATGAGGTTTTAAAGGGGCAACAATCTCCTGATAGCCATGAGGTTTTAAAAGGGAATAAATCTTTGTCCTATGATATTCCTAGGAATGCCATGATTTTATCTATAATTATTTGCAAGCTTAAAATAATCTTCATTGAGTGCACCACAATCACTTAGTTCTGCCCTAACAACATGTGCATACATACCTCTTGTCACAGGTGCTTGATTGGTTTTACAAAGGAAAAACCCATGAAGATTCATAAGAATCTCACACTCATAAATGACTGTCATCCATTACTAGTATGACTGCCCTTTGCTATGTTCATGCTTGCAAAGCACTATGACTATCAGAATGTCTTGAAAACTAGAACTATCATAATGACTATGATTTTTCAATCTTCATGAACTCTTGAAAGGAGTGCCCTTGAAATTTGACACTTTAACTTGTCAATATTTCTTGCAATTTACAAGGGTTGCCCTTCTTGCAAGTCAAAAAATAGGGGTTGTGCCTATAATATCTTCATTTCGCTACCCTCTATGATGAATATCCTTTCTTAAATATTGTTGTCCTTTGATCATAATTTGTCCTTCTTTGTGATGCCTCTATGCATGCAGTGTAAAGTTGCAAGGTGGCATAATTTTCATTTTGTTCATCATGCGACCAAACCAATAGTTCCAACATGTTTGGGTGGGTATATGTTTGCTTGGAAAGGTTTTTTTCGCACCCCATCATGCCAAAATTTTCTAAGCTACATTCTACAAGCGATTTTGTAAGGAAAGCTAAGGTGCAGAAAAAACTCTCCTAACGCCAAAACCTCAGGGAAGAATGCAGAGGTGACTTTAAATTTTCAATTATAGTTCAATTAAGATACTCATGAAAGAAATAACAGAAAAGAGAAATGAACACATACACAATTGGACACCAGATTTATATGGGAAAACCCTTACGGGAAAAAACCCACCACACCAAGAAAAGTCTCTTTGTATTACAGTAAGGAAAATTACATACAGAGTTCAGACTTAACTTTCTAATGTCAATTTACAGCAGCAACATTTCCTTGATCAACCTTGTATAGAGTAGCTCTCAGAAAACATACAATGAATTCACTCAGATCAATCTATGTTCAATTGAGCAACACTTTGTTATCTTGAACTGTTCACTGTCATCCGCCATTTCTAGAAAGTAATACATTCTCTCATAGTCTGTTCATCTCCCTCATAGGAATGGTCGCAACAGTCCAACTACTAATGGTTCACATTCCACTTCTCTGATTGGTTCAGAACACACCACATAGGACAATCATTCAGTCAAAGAAGTTCAAATGGAATCGCATGTCAGTGAGACACTAGACCGTGTCTCCCTGATGCCAAAATGCCTGATCAAAAAACCATCAGCATGATCATCGCTATCAGCAACACCCTGAGAAGTCATATCGAATTCACTAGCCTGTCGGCGAGACCACATCCATTGGAAAGAGGTTACACCGAAGTTCATCACGTGGAGATCCATTAGCAGTTCATAAACAAAACTATCGGCGAGACTAGCACTCTCGGCAAGAGTTCATACCGACTGCAAACCTGTTAGCCAAGAGTCTCCCCGATGATCATTAGGAGCCAACCCATCAGTGAGACTAGCACTATCAGAATGAGTCACTCTGAAGGTTCATACCATCTCCCTGATGACATCCATCTCTAATGTGTAAAACCTCGGTGAGACATACTCTGTCGGAATGAGTCACTCCAAAGCTTCATGTCTCTCCCCGATGCCACTCGTCGCCAATAGTCTCCTCAATAACCAACTAGAACCAACCCGTCGGCAAGAGGTCTGTTCAAGCAGAATGAGATGGAAAACTCATAGTGATAGACATGTCTTGTCGATGACTCCTATCGGCAAGACAGAATCAAATTCTCGATGATCTGAGCACTTCAGAAGTTTAGAACACAGCTGCTAGTCGGTAAGACATTTTGAGGGTCTCACCGACTTTTCCCTTTTAGGAGTTTCATGTCAATAATCTTGAGGCACATTTGCCAACAATCTCCCACTTGATGAAGATCTTACTGACACCTCCAAAGCACAACAAAACTATTGAACTTCATGGGCACTAAAGCCCATCGAACTAGCACACCACCTAAACTTGTCTGTGCTCACTGGTTTTGTCAATGCATTTGCAACATTTTCCAAAGTATCCACTTTTTCTAAAGAGACCTTTCCATCTCCACCATATCTCGTACAAAATGATACTGCACATCAATATCTTTCATCTTGGCATGGAAAGTAGGATTTCTTGCCAAACAAATAGCACTCTGACTATCATAGTAAATTGTAATTATCCCTGCATCAAACCCAATGTTAGAACACAAACGTTTTAACCAGATTGATTCCTTATAGGTGTGTGTTGCTGCCATGTATTTTTCCTCTGTAGTGGACAAAGCAACTATAGCCTACCACTTATCCAACTAACTGCACCACCATTCATCATGAAAATATATCCACTAGTGGATCTTTTGTTGCCAATGTCCCCTACCCAATTAGAATCCACATAGCCTCAAATGCTGAGATTCCTCTGTGATTCAGCCAAATTCCCATGGTAACACAAAGCATATTCTAAAGTTCCCTGTAGATATCTAAACACTCTTTTCACAGCATCCCAATGTGTCCTTCCAGGATTTGCCATAAAATGACTAAGTACTCCCACTGCTTGGGCAATTTCTGGCCTTGTACAGACCATTGCATACATTAAACTACCAATTGCACTAGCATAAGGCACTCTATTCATGTCCTCTATCTCAGTAGGATATTTTGGATAGTCTTCAACAGATAGCTTTGTTCCCTGCAAAACTGGAACAACTAGCTACTTGCACTCAGTCATAAAAAATATCTCCAGAACAGTATTAATATACTTACTCTCACTGAGCCAAAGTTTTCTACTCTTCCTGTCCCTAGTTATTTCCATTCCCAGAATATACCTGGATGCACCAAGATCTTTCATTTTGAACTTTGCAGACAACTGAGATTTTAGATCAAAAATCATTAACTTACTATTTCCTATGAACATATCATCAACATAGAGAGCAATAATAAGAACACGATCATTTTCAGCTTTGTAGTACACACAATGATCAAATTTTGATCTTACAAATCCCAATAACAAAACAAATGTGTCAAACTTCTGGTACCACATTCTAGGAGATTGTTTTAATCCATACAGAGATTTTTTCAACTTGCAAACCAATTTTTCTTTACCTTTTCCACAAAGTGCTTAGGCTGGGACATGTAAATTTCTTCTTCAAGGTCACCATGAAGAAATTTTGTCTTCACATCCATCTGTTCAATCTCTAAGTCATATGCTACTGCAAGTGACAAAAGAAATATGATAGACGTTAGCTTAGCTACAGGAGGAAAAATTTCTCCATAATTAATTCCCTCTACCTGGGAATACCCCTTCGCAACCAACCTCGCCTTATACTTTTCCACACTGCCATCTAGACCTATTTTCTTTTTAAATACCCATTTTCAGCCCACAGCTTTTCTGCCTTCAGGCAAGGGAACCAAACTCCAAGTATCATTCTTTTCTAATGATGCCATTTCTTCATTCATGGCTTCCAACCAAGAGTTTGAATCAAACATTCTAAATGCCTCTTTCATAGTCCTAGGCTCATCAGTGCTAGAAATTAAAGCATAGGCACAAGTAGAATCTAACAAAGAAAACCCATACCTATCAGGTTGCTTTCTTTCATGTGTTAACCTCCTCATAGGCTGAGGCTGAGGTTGATCTTCTTCTTCATAACTCTCATAACTACTTGAGCTCTCCTCAGTTTCAGGTACATTTTGAATTTTCAATTCCTCTTTATCTGGTGTTAGAGGAATTTCAACTACATCCTTTTTATTTTCTAATTTTGTCTTTGACTGCAAATCCAAAGTAGAAGGCTTTAGCTCATGAAAAATAACACTTCTGTTGTATAGAACCTTCTCTGTATCAGGATTCCAAAGCTTGTGTCCTTTTATGCTAGCACTATAACCAATAAAAATACATTTAACAACCTTGTTTTCCAATTTAGACCTTTTCTCATTCAGCACATATGCATATGCCTCACAACCAAAGACACGAATGTGTCTCAGAGAGGGCTTCTTTCCAGACCATGCTTCCAAAGATGTTTTCTCGACAAGAGTAGAATTTGGAGAACAGTTTATTAAATAACATGATGTTGCAACTACCTCAGCCCAGAACTTCTCCTCCAAGCCAGCACTGCTTAGCATACTTCATGCTCTTTCCATCAATGTCCTATTGAACCTTTCAGCAACTCCATTTTTTTGCGGAGTGTAGGGTGTAGTTTTATGTCATTTAATCCCATGATCTTTACAATACCTTTCAAACTCATTAGAAAAAAAATCACTGCCATTGTCAGTCCTTAAACATTTTACTTTTCTTCCAGTCTGATTTTCCACAAGGTTTTTAAATTCCTTAAAATGACTGAACACTTCTGATTTACTTTTCAAAAAATAAAAAAATGCTCTTCTTGAATAATCATCAATGAATGATACATAATATCTTGATTTAGACAAAGAAGGAACATTTACTGGACCAAAAACATCAGAATGTATGTAATCAAGTAAACCAGAAGATTTTTGAGGACTGGAGTAAAATGAAACACGATGTTTTTTACCATATATACAATGTTCACAAAACTCAAATTCGAGGTTACAATCATCAATCCCTTCAACCAAGTTTTTATTTTTCAAGGTTTTTAAAAAATTTTCTCCAATGTGGCCAAGCCTATGATGCTAGAGCATAGTCTTTTCTACTGGAATTTTAACTTCCATAGAGTTTGTACTATCAGGAACTTTTTCCTCTTTTTCTCCATGAGTAGCTTTCTGTGACTTTACAGAGACACTATTGCATTGCACAGCATGTGCATCCAGCTTATACAAGGTACCAATACGATCACCCCTTGCTAGCACCATTGAGCCTTTAGTCATCTTGTAACCATTTTCAGAGAATGTGACTTGCACTCCAATATCATTCAGCTTACTAACAGACAGTAAATTTTGGGCTAGACCTGGTATATGCATTACATCATTGACTCCCTTCACTCTTCCATTAGGGAATTGAATTCTAACTCTTCCATGGCCAACTATTTCCAAAGATGAATCACTTGCCAAATACACCCTTCCACCATCATATTTTTGATACTTAGTGAACCAGTCTCTATGAGATGTCATGTGGAAAGATGCTCTAGAATCAATCAGCCAGACATCATCTGATGCCTGTGTAGCCAAGGCTGCAATGAAAATATTTGCATCACTCTAAGAAGAATCATTGTATGAAGAATACTTCTTCTTCTTCTTTTTCTCCTCTTTACAATCCTTTCGGACATGACCAGGTTGCCCACAATTCTAGCACTTTACCTTGGACCTCTTACCAGGAGACTTTGATCTCCCCTCTAATTTTGATTTGGACTTCTTGTCCTTCTTCTTGCCTTTTTCTTTCGATCTACCTCTAATAGCAAGAGCCTCCTTCGCCATCTCAGAAGATTTTCTTCTCATCTCTTCTGATAACAAAGAAGCAACAATATCTTCCATCTTAAAAGAGGAAGTAGTACTACCAATAGCCATCACCAAGTGATCCCAAGAATTTGGCAAAGAACATAACAGTAGCATACAATAATCTTCTTCATCAATCTTCACACCCACAAATGCTAACTAAGCAATCAGCATGTTGAAAGCATTCAAATGATCAGCAACAAACGCTCCTTCCTGAATTTTCAAATAGTACAACTTCTTCCTCAAGAACAACTTATTCACCAAGGACTTGCCCTGATAAATAGCTCCCAATCTTTTCCACAAAGAGGATGTTGTCTTTTCTTCATGAACATTTAGAAGAACAAAGTCTGCTAAATAGAGCCTTATCAGCCCCTTTGATTTTTGATCTGCAAGGTCCCAATCCTCTTGCTTCATGCCTATAGGCTTCGTTCTAGATACAGGAAGCCAAACATCATGGTCAACCAATAGATCTTCTATTTTAAGTTTCCACAACTCAAAATTGCTGCCATTGAATTTCTCAATTTCAATCTTTCTTGACATGCTTGCCATCTTAATTTGTAATTCGAATTACCAGACTTCTACAAGAATCCCACTAAATAGAATTGACACAAAAAACCCAATGTACCCACAAGGATAACACAACTAGCCAGGCTCTAATACCACTTGTAAGGAAAGCTTAGGTACAGAACAAACTCTCCTAATGCCAAAACCTTAGGGAAGAATGCAAAGGTGACTTTAAATTTCCAATTACAGTTCAATTAAGATACTCATGAAAGAAATAACAGAAAAGAGAAATGAACACATACAGAATTGGACACCAGATTTACATGGGAAAACCCTTATGGGAAAAAACCCACCACACCAAGAAAATTATCTTTGTATTACAGTAAGGAAAATTACATATAGAGTTCAGAATTAACTTTCTAATGTCAATTTACAGTAGCAACATTTCCTTGATCAATCTTGTATAGAGTAGCTCTCAAAAAACATACAATGAATTCACTCAGATCAATCTATATTCAATCGAGCAACACTTCGTTATCTCGAACTATTCATCATCATCTACCATTGCCAAAAAGTAATCCATTCTCTCACTGTCTATTCATCTCCCTAACAGGAATGGTTGCAACAGTCCAACTACTAATGGTTCACATTCCGCTTCTCTAATTGGTTCAGAACACACCACGTAGGACAGTTGTTTGATCAAAGAATTTCAAACAGAATCTCATGTCGGTGAGACACTAGACCGTGTCTCCCCGATGCCAAAATGTCTTATCATAGAACCATCAGCATGATCATCGCTATCGACAACACCCTGAGAAGTCATATCAAATTCACCAGCCTATCGGCGAGACCACATCCATCGGCAAGAGGTTACACCGAAGTTCATAAACAAAACTGTCAACAAGACTAGCACTCTCGGAAAGAGTTCATACCGACTGCAAACCTGTCAGCCAAGAGTCTCCCCGATGATCACTAGGAGCCAACCCATCAGCGAGACTAGCGCTATCAGAATGAGTCACTACGAAGGTTCATACTATCTCCCCGATGACATTCGTTGCTAATGTGTAAAACCTCGGGAAGACATACTCTGTCGGAATGAGTCACTCCGAAGCTTCATGTCTCTCCCCGATGCCACTCGTCACCAAGAATCCCCTCGATAACCAACTAGAACCAACCTGTCAACAAGAGGTCTGTCCGGGAAAAATGAGATGGAAAACTCACAACGATAGACATGTCTTGCCGATGACTCCCATCGGCAAGATAGAATCAAAGTCTCGGCAATCTGAGCACTTCAAAAGTTTAGAACACAGTTGCTAGTCGGTAAGACATTCTGAGGGTCTCACCGACTTTTCCCTTGCAGGAGTTTCATGTCAGTAAGCTTGAGGCACGTTTTCCAACAGATTTCTCTTAAGAGACCAAAGTGCTAAAAAGTCGCAAACTTTGATGAGCTTTCTCAAAAACTATGACACTTAGAAATGTTTTATCTAAAGGTACAGGATCATCCAAGGTCCCTCTACAATAACCTTTCTCAAATTTTCATATCTCAAATCCTTTTTCCTGTGGTGACAACATTTCACTTGTAAAAAATGTGAAATGCATGCAATCTAAAGTTGCAAGGTGGCATAATTTTCCTTTCTTTCATTGTGTGACCAGATCAACAATTCCAACACATCTGAGAGGGAAATTTTATGCTAGACAAGGTCTTATTTCACACTCCAACATGTCAGATCGTTCTGAGATACATTGTACCAGTGATCTGTTAAGAGCTCTAAGTGCAAAAAAGTGCAAACTTTGACAAGCTCTTTCTCAAAATTTGTGGCACCTACAACCATTATGTCTGAAGGTATAGTGGTCCCTCTACAATAACCTCTCTCATTTTTTCATATATCGAATCCTTTTGCATGTGGTGAAATGTTTTTAGTTGATGGAAAAAGCGTCAAATGCATTGAAGAGAAAGATGCAAAGTGGCATAAATTTGGTTTTGTTTGTCGTGAGACTAAACTGATAGTTCAAACATGTCCAAGTGGTTGATTTTGTGCTAGAAAATGTCTTGTTTCACACCCCAACATGCTGGATTGTTCCAGGATACATTGTAGTGGCAATTTCTCTTAAAAGACCAAAGTGGGAAAAAGTGGCAAAATTTGATGAGCTCTTTCTCAGAAACTGTGGCACTTATAATTTTTATTTTTTTTGAAGGTATAGTATCACTTACAGTCCCTCTACAATAACTTCTCTCAATTTTTCACATCTCTAATCCATTTTCCTATGGTGACAAGCTTTCAAATGATGGAAAAAGCATTAGATGCATGCAGTCTAAAGTTACAAGGTGGCATAAATATTTTTTTGTTCATTGTGTAACCAAACCAACAGTTCCAACACATTTGGGTGGGTAGATTTATGGTAGGAAAGGTCTTTTATGACACTCCAACATGTCGGATCATTCCAAGATACATTGTATTGGCGACCTCTTAAGAGGTCTAAGTGTGAAAAAGTGGCAAAATTTGACAAGATCTTTCTCAAAAATCGTGGCACTTAGAAATGTTGTGTCTAATGGTATAGGATCATGAAGGGTCCCTCTATAATAACCTCTCTCAATTTTTCATATCTCTAATCCATTTTCCCATGGTGACAAGTTTTTAGTTGATGGAAAAAGCATCAAATGCATGCAATCCAAAGTTCTAAGTTAGAATAATTTTCATTATGTTCATCATGCGACCAAAATGACACTTTCAACATGTTTATGTGGGTAGTTTTATGGTAGGGAAGGTCCTATTTCTCACTCTAGCATGCCAGAACATTCCAAGCTACAGTGTACTGATGATTTCTCTTAAGAGACCAAAGTGCAAAAAAGTGTCAAACTTTGACAAGCTCTTTCTCAAAAACCATGGCACTTAAAACCATTCCATCTAAAGGTACAATATCATGTAGGGTCCCTCTACAATAACCTCTCTCATTTTTTCATATCTCCAATCCATTTGCCCATGGTGACATGTTTTTAGTTGATGAAAAAAGCATCAAATGTATTGAAGAGAAAGTTGCAAGGTGTCGTAATTTTTGTTCCATTCATCATGTGACCAAATCGATAGATCCAACACATCTGGTTGGGTAGGATTATGCTAAGCAAAGTCCTATTTTGCACCTTGGCATGTCAGAAAGTTGTAGGCTACATTGTAGTGATGATTTCTTCTAAGAGACCAAAGTGCAAAAAAGTGGAAAATTTTGATGAGATCTTTCTCAGAAACTGTGGCACTTAGAAATATTCCATCTAAAGGAACAAGATCACATAGGGTCCCTCTAAAATAACCTCTCTTATTTTTTTATATCTCCAATCCATTTGCCTATGGTGACAAGATTTCACATGTTGTAAAAAGCATCATATGCATGCAGTCTAAAGTTGCAAGGTGGCATAATTTTTAGTTTGTTCATCATGAGACCAACTGATAGTTCCAACATGTCTTGGTGGGTAGGTTTATGCTAGGAAAGGTCTAGTTTTAAACCCCAACATGTCGAATTGTTCTAGGCTACATTGTGCCAAAAAAAGCGGAAAATTTTGATGAGTTCATTCTTGGAAATTGTGGCACTTAAAACCATTCAATTTGAAGGGACAGGGTCACGTAGGGTCCCCCTAGAATTCATTTTTTCATATCTCCAATCCGTTTTCCCATGGTGACAAGTTTTTAGTTGATGGAAAATGCATCAAATTCATTGAAGAGAAAGTTTCATTTTAGCGTAATTTTTGTTTAGTTCATCATGTGACCAAACTGACAGTTTCAACACATCTGGGTGGGTAGGTTTATGCTAAGAAAGGTCTTGTTTCTCACCCTATCTTGTCAGAACATTCTAAGCTACATTCTAGTGAAAATTTCTCTTAAGAGACCAAAGTGCCAAAAAGTGGAAAATTTTGATGAGCTCTTTCTTAGAAATCGTGCAACTTAGTATTGTTCCATCCAAAGGTACAAGATCATGTAGGGTCCCTCTACAATAACTTCTCTCAATTTTTCATATCTCTAATTCATTTGCCTGTGGTGATAAGATTTTACACATTGCAAAAAGTGTTAGATGCATGCAGTCTAAAGTTGCAAGGTGGTATAATTTTTGTTTTGTTCATCATGTGACCAAACTGATAGTTTCAACATGTTGAGGTGGGCAGGTTCATGCTAGGAAAGGTCCTATTTCACACCCCAACATGTCAGACCATTCCAAGCTACATTGTATTAGCGACTTCTTAAGATCTCTATGTGCAAAAATGTGGCAAACTTTGAAAAGTTCATTCTAAAAAACCGTTGTACTTACAAAAAAATTGTTTGAAGGTACAAGGTCACATAGTGAACTGCTACAATAATCTCTCTTTTTTTTCATATCTCAAATCCATTTGCCCATGGCGACAAGTTTTCAATTGATGGAAAACACATCAAATGCATTGAAGATAAAGTTCCAAGGTGGCATAATTATCATTGTGTTCATCGTGCGACCAAACTAACAATTCCAACATGTCTGGGTGGGTAGGTTTATGCTAGGTAGGGTCCTATTTTGCACCCCAACATGTTGGATTGTTCCAAGCTACATTGTACCGACAATTTCTCTTAAGAGACCATAGTGCATAAATATGGAAAAATTTGATGAGCTCTTTCTTGGAAATCGTGGAACTTAGAAATGTTTTTTCTTAAGGTACAAGGTCATGGAGGGTCCCTCTACAATAACCTCTCTCAGTTTTTCATGTCTCCAAGCCATTTGGTTGTGGTAAAAGTGTTTTTGTTGCCCCAAAAAATGTCAGATGCATGTAGTGGAAAGTTGCAAGGTAGGATAATTTTTGTTTTGTTCTTTGTGGGGCCAAACCTTTAGTTCCAACATGTTCAATTTGGTACATCTACACTAGGCATGGTCCCGCTTTGCACCCCAACTCTCCCGAACGTTCTACACTACAATATGTCGACACTTTCTCTTAAGATAGCTAAGTGCAAAAAATGTCAAACTTTGATGCACTATTTCTCGGAATTGGTGGCATTATCAATGTTTTGACTAAACCTATAGGTGCATGTGAGGCCCCTCTATAAAAAAATCTCTCAAATTTTGAATACTTGAAACCATTTCACCATGGCGAAAGTTTTTTGATGCCCCCAAAACTATCAGATGTATGCAATGTGAAGTTCCAAGGTAGCCTAATTTTCATTATATGTGTCATGGGGATGAACCCTCAAATTCAACAAGTCCATGTGGGCACGTCTACATTGTGCATGGTCTTGTTTTGCACCCCAACTCAACCAAACATTCTAAGCTAGACCGTCTTGACACTTTCTCTACAGGTGGAGACAACACAAGGGTACCACATGGGTACATGAGATGTCTATGTGCCTGGGTACTAGTTTCTTTGAGCCCTTATTTCAATAATTCTTGGTGTTTTACAACTAAAAGGTGATGGTGAGGAAGAGATATAAGGGAAGCAATTAAAATACTATTAGACAAAAGGCATAAATTAATAAGGGTAGTGATTAAAATGTTATGTATTATAAAGATAAACACAACAATTTGGATGTTTCCATAGCATGCATACAATATAATGTGTTTGTGTTATGGATCAAGCTTATTGAGCCATAACATGCTTGCATTATATTTTCCAGAAGAAGGTAAAATTCTTAGTGGCCTTTTGCACTTATGCCCCTTAGTGTTTAAGACTATGTTTTTTTGTATGAAAGTTCTTCCCTTATTAATCATCATTTGAAATATTCCTTTTTGATCTCATCACATGTTTTTAAAGTGATTTCCTTATATTGTTTACTTGAGTTCTTCACTTGCATTGTATAGTCACAATAAGGTCCTTTTGGACAACAAACTACCCTCATGCTTAAGACAAGTCTCTTAACACCTGGCATTTTTCATGGGATTGCTTCCCTCATGTCTTTGAATGTGCATTGATACTCAAACCTTCATATGCCCTTATATGACTGCCAACATGCTGCCCATTATGCTTCCTTGAGAATTCCTTTAAGACTACCCTCTCATGATCTTTGACTACACTTTTTCATGATCTTTTGAATGTCACCTTCCTTAGGCTTTGTACCACTCAACTTGAAGAGCATTTCCATATGCTTCATGGGCATCTTCTCTTCCATTTGTTTGCAACCGTCACAAACTTATCTTCTTTGTGCATGAAGTTACTGCCCTTTATGTATTCAAGGACTATCCTTTGCTCCTCATAGGTCTGAAAACTTTGCCATTACTACAGTATGAATGAGTTCTCCACTTGCATTGTGATAGTCATAGACTTTCATTTATGACTGTCCTCTACTTATTTTGCACATAGGATTGTCTTGATGTATTAGGTTTTCCCTTTCTCAACCTTTGAGCATTGCTAGTTGAAGTCTTCAATACTATTGCATTCTTTAAAACTTTGTGACATGAGATTGAATCTTACTTCTCAGTGGTTTATTTTAATGTAAACTGCCCCTTGGACTATTGCATATGCTCATATGTCTTCCTTTTATAATGCAATATGCCCCCATGATAAGTTCTTCTTGTTGTCCCATGATTGATATACCTTGCTTGGTGACTGTGATAGTGTTAACAACTTCATAGTTTCATGCAAATTTCTCTTGCTTCCTTCACTTGTAGGTGATTACAAACATGATTGTGTTCTTTATTTGTACGACTATGTTTTCTTGTTCTCTGCCTCCATCATTATCTTTTCACAGTACCTTATTTATTTGAGATGAGTTAATTATGACTTTTGCGTGGATTTATATTGCATTATAGATCTGATAACTTATTTTACCTTGTACTTTCCTTTATTTTCAATGATGACTGTGCATTAGACATTATAACAGTCCCATTCTTGTCTTCAATCATGATCTTAACTTAGCTTTCCTTTCATTACATAGGATTGTCTTTTCTTTGAAAGTTTATTTACTAAGGACTGTCACAATGCAAGTTATCAAACTCTACCTTTACAAGGTGACTAGCATGAGGTTTTGATGAATGTTGCTGCCCTAGAAAATCACCATAGGTGTTATGATAAGCCATCAAAAAATGAGGTTGAGAAGGCTTATCTTTGAACACAAGTATGATTGCCATTTTATAAGTGACTTTCCTTCATTACCAATCTGCCATCTGCAACTTGCAGGGTTAAACTGGGGTGCAACTTGGTTACATTCTTATATCTACACTCTTATGGTTTCATGCTTGTAGCTACTATTGGGGCCAACTCAATCATAACCTCATGATTTTTTGGCTCATCATGATTCCATTTCACACCAAACTCACCTTCTACATATTATTCATTTCACTCTTGGAAAGAATGCAAGTTTTTATGATCATGTGTTTTTTTGCCGCTAATGTGTATTTTGTATGTACTAATAATAATTTTTTTATGTGTAGATTTGGAGATATTGCTCTTTCAAAAAAAAAAAAAATCATGATGCAATGTCCTTTACCTATATCCTAATCAATATGTTAATTTCATTTACTACATAAATATTACTTTGGCGTGCATGATTCATGTAGTTTTCATGCATGCTAAAGTAGGAGTGAAATAATTTGACCCTCACCTTGCACATAATTGATACCTTAGTTCTTCTACCCTCCTAGATTAGACAATGTGTGTGGATTTTTCCCCTAGAGCATGTCATTGTCATGTTCCACTATTTCGAATTCCAAATTTCCTACTCTCAATGCTAACCCTTTCAAGTTTTTATCATTACTTGTCAACTTGAACAATCAAACACCTTGAGTATCTAAGATATTATATTTAAGGACAATTTTAGATCACTAGTATTCATCAAAAAGAATTTTCAAAACCTCAAAACAAAAAGTCATATAAAAGAATCAAAAAGCATCATACAACATGTCCAACTACATTACATCAACAAAATGCATTTTGCATTAGTGGTATAAAAATGTGCATCATTTGTCTGGTGTGCCTTCAATTGATATTTGTAAATACATGGATTTGTATGGTGACACATTCATTGAGTAGGAGAAATCCTACTAACCATACATTTCTACGTGAGACTTCAAAGGGCAACAGTCTCATGACAACCATGATGTTTTAAAGGGGCAGCAATCTTGTGATAGTATTGGTTCCAAATCCACAGCAAACCTATACATCATGATTTCATGCTTAGTTTTTAATATGACTTCATATTTGTATCTAGATTATATAGGTGTTATCATGGAATCTAGCAGCACTCGATTCACAGATAACCCCCTACGGAACTTGTCTATTTTGTAGTTTTGTGATTTTTAAGCATTCAAAACGAAACAAATTTCAATTCACCTCGATGCATAGTCCAAAATCTCAAACAATGTGTTTGAGTGTTTCCCCCCATCCATCTTTCAAAGAGCTTTGAAACAAATATCTTTGTGAACTCTCAAAGTTGAGAGTTAGTCAAAACTGTGAAATATGTTGGAGCACTGAAAATTAGTGCTCCTACATATTGCCTTAGTCAATTTCCAACTTAAAGTGTTGGAGCATTGAAAATCAGGGCTCCTACACTTTTTCCTCAACTTTGAAATGTTAAAGCACTGAAATTTAGCACTTGTGCACTTATTGGTGTGCCAAGTTTACCACATCCACAAGCGATGATTTTCACCGCTCGTACATGTATTCCGCCTTAATACGTGCCTTCATTAATGCACCTGTTGAGTTTATTAGTGACACTTTTAAAAGGTTTTTAAGTTGTTTTAGACTAATCATTCACCATTTCTTCCACCCAATCTCCTCCTCTATGTGTTGGATGTCCTCCAACTTCAAAGTGGATCGGTGTCTAAGATTTTCTCAAGCATTCAAGCTAGGGCTTTCACGTTTCTTCTAGGTGTGTCCTTTCTTCCTCCTCCTTGTCGCGATTTTTCTTCTAATGCTTTTTCCATTTTAATAGATCTATTGCTATTACTTTTTTATTTATTTTAGGGTTTGATTCTTTCATGTTTTAATATCTTCTCCCTCAAAACTAATTGAACCCTTTTCTTTTCTTCGCCATCTACATGTTTTTTTGGAGTCATTCCATAGGTTTTTGTTGGTTTCTTTTTTGCAAATGTACCTTATTATTTATGTGTCTTGAATTTGTCATATGATTTCTAGTATCCACCTTGCTTTCATTTAATCATCCTATCCCTGAGTCATCTTTTGGTCGAAGCGGTGAAGTTCTTTGCGTGTGCATTTGAAACTAAATAAAACCTCATCATTTTTTGGAGGATCTTTCTTCTAATTGTTCGAGCGGTAATTTTCACCACTCAAACACCAAGTCTTCTTTTCTACAAATTTCAAAGCAGTTAAAAAGTTCACCGTTGTACCCTTACAACTTTCACCAATGCGACCATGAAGGAGTGGTGAAAATCACCGCTCTTACATGGAGTATTTCAACCAAACACAAGTAAAAGTGGTAAAATTTTCTGCTTATACACTTTATTATGAAGGAAGGAAAAGAGATTCTCAAGCACCAAAAATCAACACCTGAGTATAAATTACAAGCTTTCCCCATACAATGCTCAAGCGCAAAAATTTGCCGCTTCAACACTTATTCCAAATTGAACTTCCCCAAATGTCATGGCACTGATTTTCAGTGCCTTGAAACTTTTGACATAACAAATGAAAAAACATGTAGGAGTGTTGAAAATCAATTCTCCTACATGTAAACCAGCATCTCAAGATGTAGGAGCACTGATTTTCAACGCTCCTACACAAATGGTAGTTTTTCCCTCTAATGCTCAAAAATCGCTCCGCTTGCACTCCAAACCTCATTTCTTTTCGCATGCTCCATTTTCTGTGCCAAATTTCTCATTTCCACTTCCTCTGCATTGCTTGCTTTCCTCACACTTCCCAATGCTACAATTTTGCCTAACATTTTTTTATTCACCATCCTTACACTTTTTCTCCAAATATCGTCAAGTGATCCTGAAGGTGATATCCTTTGATCCTAGTTCTTCTAGATGACAGCAAAGAAGCCTCCATCATCTTCTAAGAAAGAGGGAAAAATGAAATAGAAATACCAAGGTGTCTTTCCGCCTACAGTGGTGATCTCAAAGGTGGACGAAATCAAGGACACTGAAGTTGGTCATTAGGACCTTGAAGACTTTGTAAAAAGAATGGAACAAAAGCCCTTGGAAGAAAGCTTGAGAGCCATTGTCCATAGAAACTTGCATATGTTTTCCACATTCTGGACATCTTCTCATAATACAGAGTTTGTTCTCCAGGTTGCATCCCACTACATCTAAGAGAGCAGAAGTGTAATAGATTCCTTTGCACAAGTGATGATGAGACTAGACCCTGAATTCTTTGGCATTATTTTCAAAGTTCCACACATGGAACAATACACAAATATTTCAATGCACATGCACATGAGGTTTATGATGCAGATCCAACAAAGGCTAAAAAATTGATTAACAGCCAATGGTTGGAAACACCTTGGCCCACTATCTCAAGATGGTTGAAGGGGCATCCTCGAAGTGACTTCAAAGAAGATGTCAGGGATATGATTACTCTCTTGAGCAAGGTTAAAGTATTTCCTGAGTCATCTCATTTTCAAGAGTGGATGTATGAATACATTCAGATCATCAGGAGAAAGAAAGCTCATATTGATTGGGGAACCCAAATCAATGATGAAATTCATGAGCAATTGATAAATGTGCCAACCACTCTCAAGTTCTACATGACTTCTTATTTGGTGTATGTTTTTGCTGTGATGAGGAAATTCCTAGAGTTATCTACAAAGAGAAACTAAAATTTTGTACCTATATATGAATACTTTTATTAGTTGAAACTAAAAGAAAGTCTCCATAATTTTAGGAGGGTCACAAATGCCTTCTTTGCACCTCTTCTATTCAGTTTTGATCCAACTCTTGAAAAGAAAAGAGTGTTAGATGAGGCATACAAAGTGGTGAGTAAGGTTGGTTGTATATTTTTACAATTTTTGTCTTTCACTTATATGAGGGTAGGCTACTATACTGGGTGCCCTTACATGTTGCCTAGATATCCATCAAATAAGTGGATACTCGTGGATTTGTGCAAACAACTGATATTAGTCCACAAGGAATGCATGAGAATTCACAAACTGGGTTTCAAGTTCCCATTGACAATTGGGAGGTATATTGTTCACAGTGTATAAAAGGAAAATCAATCTATGCAGAGATGCAGATCATAACTATCAGGACATACAAATATAGATTTTATTTTGATTACCGGGATGTGAATAGAAAATTTAAAAAGGATCACATGCATTTTTATCATTTTGAAGACATATGGGCTGGTTGCAGGGATGAAGAAGACATTCACAAAATGGAATTTTGCAAGTTAACAGTTGAGCAAATCAAAGAGCTAGGTGTGGCTAATCTACCAGAGGATTTCCAAGATCCTGGCGACATCCTAAACTCTACCTATGAAGAAGATGAGATTGTTAAGAGGCCCTTACCTCTGATTCAATGGTCAAAAAAGGAAAATATCTCTATTAGGGAAAGGCTTGCTCCCATCTTGCACAACACAATAGAATGGTTGCATAAGCATGGTTTCCAAATGAAAGCTTTTAAGATTGAATCAGAAGGAGAAGTACTAGGAGCAGAAACTAGTCAACAACTAGAACTCCACTCAAAGAGGAAACAAGAAGCTATTCCCTCTTCTTCCCGAAGAGGTCCTAGAATCAAGTTCATTGTTGGCAAGAAAGTTATGCAAGTTGTTGAAGAACAAGAAGCAACAAAGTCTTAACCCACACATGCAGTAGGAAAAGAGGTTGCTTCTGAGGAACAAAATTTCAAAGAAGAAGGAAATGGAAGCAAAGAATTTGAAGAAGATTCTGCATCAGAAGAAGAGTCTGTAGAAGAAGAGGAATCTGAAAAAGATGAAGGACAAAATGAAGGTAATGAAGAGGAACTTGGGCATGACGATGAACAACAACTATCTCCTCATGAGAACATTGTTGAAAATCTTCCCCAGACATCATCGCCTATAGCTTCAAATGTTCCTCATACACCTCCCAATCCTAACACTCCTCCACATCCTCTTCCTACATCACCTCCTCCCACATCTAATGTACATGTAGTGGATGTTTCTCATCCCCCTGTAGCATCAACCGTGCTTGCCACTCCTCCTATAGTTTCAAATATACAAATTTTTGATATCTTGTCAAGCTCTCCATCATCCATCCCTAGTTTTTCATCTCCATATTTTGATATTTTATCTGAAGCTGGATTTGGAAAATTTATGAATGAATCTTTGCAAATTCAACTTGGTGTGCAATCTACTGGACCAATCATGATAGATACTACCTTGATTGTCACCATACCAGTCATTTCTACAGAAGAAGCTACGACACAAGAGTTGACAGTGAGTCAAGAAGCATATACTTCCTATCTTCCTCCTTGGTTAGTCTCTCAAGTATTGAAATGAAAGAAACAAATGATCTCTCCAGAAGAGCTAGATCTTGAAGAGATAGCCCCTTCAAAATCCAAGGGTAAGAAAAAGGCGAAGGTACGTTCAAGGCTTCATGTTGACAAGATTGGTCATAAATTTGTAGAAATTGGTCTACCCCCACAAGAGGAAGGTGATGTAAACACGGAGGACCACATAGTCATGAGAGTCTAGCTTGGAAAAGTGACAAATGAAAGTTCCAAGGTAGACACACAGGTAGTCCTGGATGTGTTGGAAGGAAGGCTTGACAAAATGGAACAAGCCCAAAACATGTATACTCATAAGGTCGAGCATTATGCAGCTATTTTGAGGAAACCTGCAGGCTCTTCAGGCAATGTACAACCTTCGGATATGATAAGCATTAAAGACCCAGCTATAAAAAAGGCGGAGAAGTTTTCCTCCAAAGGTAAAGTGTTGTATGATTTCATTAATGAAATAATAAAACATGGTTCACAATTCATTGTTGTTGTTCATGAAAAGGCCACTCAGATAGCCAAGCTAAAGTCAGAGCTTGATAAGAAAGAAGGTGTACTTTCCCAAGAGAAAAAGGAAATGGAGAAATTCCTCTCATTTTGGTCATGAATGAAAGAGGCAAAGCTCAGTAAGTTGGTGGAAGTTGGGGTAATTCCTGACAAAGAGAAATATGTGGAGGTAAGAGAATCCTTCAAGCACCACATTCAAGTGATCAAGTCTCCTATCGAATATCTCCACCAAGTGCAAGAAGATGTTGAAGGGCATCGTACTATCCTTGAAAATGGAATTAAGGAGTTATCGTGTAAGCTCCTTGATGAAGATCATATTTTCCTCCCAGCTAGTGAACTTTCACAGATCTACAAGGAAGTCGTCATGAAGCAAGTGGATGATGCAAACTTTTCAAAGACCTCCATGCATGCAATTTGTGGCATTTGGCTTTCTCTTGATAATATCAAGACGCATCTTCACAAGTGCAAGAAGATTCACTAATCTTCCAAAAGATCAATCACCAAAGTTCACACCATTGTGGATTACACTGTTGGTACAGATGCGACATTCATCGTAGAGACAAAGAAGAGATATGAAGACTTCTACACCCAAAGCAAGGAACCATGAAGTCTTCTTATCTCTAGTGTTGAATATTTTTATGCTTTCCTTTACACATTTTCTAAATAGTTTTTGACATCTTATATGTCATAACAGAAAATGTAATTGCATGTAAAAACAAAGATGTTTTCCCAAAAAGATGGACAACATTTTTTACTAAGTCAAAGTTGGGTAAGATTTTCCTAATTTAGCTCACCTAACTTTCTTAATTTTTCTCATCTAATTTCCTATATTTTCTCTTCCCTCTCTTTTATAAATAAGAGGGAATTCTTTTGTAATTTTTATCTTTTATCTTTTGCAACGAAGTGTTGCCCATTTTGAGAAGCAAATACATGAAACTTTGTGTTCATCTTTGTGTATCTATTTTGATCAATAAAGAAGAAATTTGCATAATAGACTTTGTGTTGGATCAATTGTCTTTTGGATTTGATTAAGATTGGCAATGATTAGTGTGTGAGATCTAAGGGATTTGAATAAATCTGTGTAAAATTTGTGTTCCACTCTTTATTCAGATTTGTGTTTATGTTTGGATAACTATTGGTGGATTATCTACAAGACTTTGTGCTTGTAATTATTCATGTTTTTCATGGAACTGTTGTATCTAAGAATAATTTGTGCTTCTAATATGACAATCATTACATCTCTCGAGGGTCCATCAGTGAAAAGCTACGTAACGACTTTGTGCCTTCGTGATCTTTTCTTTATATTTTATTGTTTATTATTATCATACTGGTATCTCTAAGATTTTCTTTGACAAGATAGAGATATTGGAATTACTGCTTTGTTTTTAGTTTAAAGTTGTATTGAATCAGAACTATCGATCGTGAAGCATTGTAAAACATATTCTTTGAAAAAAAAGAGAAGTATGAATGTGACACACCCCCATCTCGTAATTGTAGTGTACATTTTGTGAATACTTAATTATTTTTACTTTAGTTTAAGTAAGAAGTAAGAAGGGTGCCTCCCCTTTCTGAGAGGAGAGATTACATCTCACACAGTTGTGGTTGAAATCAAGGTTCTATAATCTATTGAAAAGGGATTACATAATTTTCACCCAACAAGAGGGAACATCAATTCCAACTCCATGGAAACCTTGTAAAGCATGATTTCATCTTCAATCTTTTACATGACTTCATATAGGTATAGATTGTGGATGCAACATCAATTCCAACTCCAATGCAACCATATACATCATGACTTACATCTGCAACTTGCATGGTTTCATTGGTATGCAACTTGGTTACATTCTTATATCTCCATATTAAACTCAAACTTGAACTTACACTCAATTTTGACATGGCTTCATGCTTGAAGCTACCATTGGGGAAAACTCAATCATAACCTCATTCTTTTTTAGCACCTCATGATTCCATTCCACACTAAACTCACCTTCTACATATTATTAATTTCACTCTTGGAAATAATGAAAGTGTTCATGATCATGTGTTTATGATCATGGCTCTTGAATGATTGTTGCCCCTTAGTGTTTAAGACTATGTTTTTCCATATAAAAGTTTTTCCCTCATTAATCATCATTTGAAATCTTCCTTTTTGATCTCATCACATGTTTTTGAAGTGATTGCCTTGTATTGTTCACATGAGGTCTTCACTTGCATTGTATAGTCACAATAAGGTCATTTTGGAAAGCAAACTGCTCCCATGCTTAAGACCACTATCTTAACATCTGGCATTTGTCATGGGATTTTTTCCCTCATGTCTTTGACTATGCATTGATACTCAAACCTTCATATGCCCCTTCTATGACCACCAACATACTGCCCATTATGCCTCTTTGAAAATTCCTTTAACACTGTCCTCTCATGATCTTTGATTGCAATTTTCATGATATTTTGAGTGTTATCTTCCTTGGGATTTCTACCTCTCAACCTGAAGAGAATTCCCATATCCTTCATTGGAATCTTCTCTTGCATTTTTTTTCAACTGCTACAAACTTATCTTCTTTGTGCATGAAGTTGTTGATCTTTATGTATTAAAGGACTGTCCTTTGCTCCTCATAGGTCTAAAAAATTTGTTATTCTTGCATTATGTCTGAGTTCTCCACTTGCATTGTGATAGTCATAGGCTTGCATTTATGACTATCCCCTACTTGCATAGAACTATCTGGATGTATTAGGTCTACCCTTTCTCAACCTTTTAGCATTGTCAATTGAAGTCTCCAATATTGTTGCATTCTCTAAAACTTTATGACATGAGATTGAATCTTCTTTCACAGTCATTTCTTTTAATGCAAACTACCCCTTGGACTATTACATATGCTCATATGACTGCCTTTTATAATGCAATCTACCTCCATGATAAGTTCTTCTTGTTGTACCATGACTAATATACCTTGCTTGGTGATTGTGATAGTTTTCATAGTTTCATGCAACTTTCTCTTGTTGCCTTCACTTGTAGGTGACTAAAAAAATGACTGTGTTCTTGATTTGTAGGACTGTGTTTTCTTTTTCTCTACCACCATCATTATCTTTTCACAATACCTTATTGAGTTGATGAGTTAACTATGACGTATGCAAGTATTTGTCTAGATCTATAGGTCTGATAACTTATTTTACCCTATACTGTCCTTTATTTTCAATGATGCTTGTGCATTAGAACTTATGGCAGTCTCAGTCTTGTCTTCAATCATGATCTTATCTTAGTTGTCCTTTCATTACACAAAATTGTCTTTCCTTTGAAATATCATTTACTTAGGACTATCACAATGCAAGTTATCAAACTCTGCCTTTTTAAGGTGACTAGCATGAGGTTTTGATCAATGTTGTTGCCTTGGAAAATCATAATAGGTGTTATCAACCATCAAAAAATGAGACTGAGAAGACTTATCTTTGAACATAAGTATGATTTCAATTTTCATAAGTGGCTATCCTTCATTACCAATCTTCCATCTACAACTTGCATGGTTTCATTGGGGTGCAACTTGGTTACATTCTGATGGTTTCATGCTTGTAGCTATGATTGGGGCCAACTCAATCATAACATCATGCTTTTTTTGTCATCATGATTCCATTTCACACAAAACTTACCTTCTACATATTATTCATTTCACTCTTGCAAAGAATGCAAGTATTTATGATCATGTGTTTTTGTGCCACTAATGTGTGTTTTGTAGGTACTAAGAATATTTTTTTATTTGTATATTTGGGGATATTTCTCTTTCAAAAACCAAATTAATCATGAGGCAATGTCCTTTACCTATATCTTAATCTATATGTTAATTTCATTTACTACATAAATATTACTTTGGCATGCATGATTCATGTAGTTTGCATGTATGCTAAAGTAGAAGTAAAATAATTTTACCCTCATCTTGCACATAATTCATACCTTAGTACTTCTACCCTCCTAGATTAGACCATGGGTGTGGATTTGTCGCCTAGAGCATGCCATTGTCATGTTCCACTATTTCAAATTCCAAATTTCCTAATCTCAATGCTAACCCTTTCAAGTTTTGATCATTACTTGTCATCTTGAATGATCAAACACCTTGAGTATCGAAGATATTATATTTAAGGATACTTGTAGATCACTAATATTCATCAAAAATAATTGTCAAAATCTCAGAACAAAAAGTCATATCAAAGAATCAAAAAGCATCATAGAGCATGTGCAACTACATTACATCAACAAAATGTACTTTGCATTAGTGGTATAGAAACGTGCATCATTTGTATGGTGTGCATTCAATCACTATTTATGAATAAATGGATTTTTATGGTGAGATGTTCATTGAGCAAAAGAAATCCTACTAACCATACATTTCTATGTGAGACTTAAAGGGGCAGCAATCTCATGATAGTCATGAGATTTTAAAGGGGAAGCAATCTCATGATAGCATTGGTTCCAAATCCATAGCAAACCTATACATCATGATTTCATGCTTAGTTTTTAATATGACTTCATATTTGTATCTAGATTATAGAGAGAACATCAATTCCAACTCCATGGAAACCTTGTATAGCATGATTTCAACTTCAAGCTTTTACAAGACTTGATACAGGTATAGATTGTGGAGGCCACATCAATTCCAACTCCAAGGAAACCATATACATCATGACTTGCATCCATAACTTTCATGGTTTCATTGGGGTGCAACTTGGTTAATTTCTTGTATCTCCATCTTAGAATCAAACTCAAACTTACACTCAATTTTTACATGGCTTCATGCTTAAAGCTACCATTGGGGAAAACTCAATCATAACCTCATGAATTTTTGGCTCATCATGATTCCATTTCACACAAAACTCACCTTCTACATATTATTTATTTCACTCTTAGAAAGAATGCAAGTGTTTATGATCATGGCTCTTGAATGATTGTTGCCCCTTAGTGTTTAAGACTATGTTTTTATGTATGAAAGATTTTCCCTCATTAATCATCATTTGAAATCTGGTTTTTTGATCTCATCACATATTTTTGAAGTGATTTCCTTGTATTGTTCACGTAAGGTCTTCACTTGCATTGTATAGTTACAATAAGGTCCTTTTGGTCAGCAAATTTCCCTCATGCTTGGGATCACTATCTTAACATCTGGCATTTGTCATGGGATTGCTTCCCTCATGTATTTGACTGTGCATTGATACTCAAACCTTCATATTCCCTTCTATGACTGCCAACATGCTACCTATTATGCCTCTTTGAGAATGCCTTTAAGACTATCCTCTCATGACCTTTGACTGCACTTTTTCATGATCTTTTGACTGTCATTTTCCTTGGGATTTCTACCACTCATCCTAAAGAGCATTTACATATGCTTAATGGGCATCTTATCTTGCATTTGTTTACAAATTTCACAAAATTATCTTCTCTGTGCATGAAGTCGTTGGCCTTTATGTATTAAAGTATTGTCCTTTTCTCCTCATAGGTCTGAAAACTTTGCATTGTGATAGTCATAGACTTGCATTTATGACTATCCTCTACTTATTTTGCATGTAGGAATGTCTTGATGTATTAGGTCTACCCTTTCTCAACCTTTGAGCATTGTCAATTGAAGTCTCCAATATTGTTGCATTCTCTAAAACATTGTGACATGAGTTTGAATCTTGCTTCATGGTGGTTTATTTTAATGAAAACTTCCTCTTGGACTATTGCATATGCTCATATGACTGCCTTTTATAATGCAATATGCCTCCACAATAAGTTCTTAATGCTATCCTATGACTGTTATACCTTGCTTTGTGATTGTGATAGTGTTCATAGTTTCATGCAAATTTCTCTTGTTGCCTTCACTTGTCGACTTGAAAAATCAAACACCTTGAGTATCTAAGATATTTGATTTAAGGACAATAGTAGATCACTAATATTCATAAAAGAGAATTTCCAAAATCTCAAAACAAAAAGTCATATCATAAAATCAAAAGGCATCAGAGAGTATGTGCAACTACATTACATCAACAAAATGCATTTTGCATTAGTGGTATAAAAAAATGCATCATTTTTCTGGTGTGCCTTCAATCACTATTTATGAATAAATGGATTTTTATGGTGGCATGTTCATTGAGTAGGAGAAATCATACTAACCATGCATTTCTACATGAGACTTGAAGGGGCAACAATCTCATGACAACCATGAGGTTTTAAAGGGGTAGCAATCTTCTAACAGCATTGCTTACAAATCCATAGAAAACCTATACATCATGATTTCATGCTTATTTTTTCATATGACTTCATATTTGTATCTAGATTATAGAGGGAACATCAATTCCAACTTCATGGAAATATTGTATAGCATGATTTCAACTTCAAGCTTTTACGTGACTTCATACAGGTATATATTGTGGAGGCCACATCAATTCCAACTCCAAGACAACCATACATTTCTACATAAGACTTCAGGGGGAAACAATATAATTACACCCATGAGGTTTTAAAGGGGAAAAAATCTTGTGATATCCATGAGGTTTTAAAGGGACAACAATCTTTATCTTATGAAATTCCTAGGAATGTCATGATTTTATCTATAAGTCTTTGTAAGCTTAAAACAATCTTCATTGAGCGCACCACAATCACTTAGATCTTCCCTAACAACATGTCCATACATACCCTTTTGTCACAAGTGCTTGATTGGTTTTACAATGGAAAACCCCATGAAGAATCATTGGAATCTCACACTCATAAATGGCTATCATCCATTAGTGGCATAACTACCCCTTGCTATGTCCATGTTGTTAAAGCTCTATGACTGTCATAATGTCTTGAAAACTAGGATTGTTATAATGACTATGATTTTTCAAGCTTCATGAACTATTGAAAGGACTTCCCTTGACATTTGAAACTTTAAGTTGTCAATATTTATTGCAATTCAAAATGGCTTCCCTTCTTGCAAGTCAAAAAATAGGGGTTATGCCTATAATCTCTCCATTTCTCACTACCCAGGCTAGTTCTCTATGAATGTGTAGCAAGTTCTTATGTGATTGTCATATGAAGTCATGAACATGATTATAAGATTCTACCCTCTGTCATGAATAACCCTTCTTAAATCTTTTTGTCCTTTGATCATGATTTGTTCTTCTTTGTGATGCCTCTATGCATGCAATGTAAAGTTGCAAGGTGGTGTAGTTTTCATTTTGTTCGTCATGCAATCATACCGATAGTTCCAACATGTATGGGTGTGTTTTTTTTGCTAGGAAAGGTATTTTTTTGCACCCCAGCATGCTAGAACATTCCAGACTACATTCTACCGATTATTTCTCTTAAGAGACCAAAGTGCAAAAAAGTCACAAACTTTGACGAGCATTCTCAAAAACTATGACACTTAGAAATGTTTTTTCTAAAGGTATAGGATCATGTACAACCCTCTACAATAACCTCTCTCAAATTTTCATATCTCCAATCCATTTTCCTACAATGACAAGATTTTGAACGTTGCAAAAAGCGTCAGATGCATGCAGTCTAAAGTTACAAAGTGGAAAATTTTTCCTTTTGTTCATCGTGTGACCAAATCTATAGTTCCAACATGTCCAAGTGGGAAGTTTTATGCTAGACAAGTTCCTATTTCACACTCCAACATTTTGAATCGTTCCAAGCTACATTATATCGATGACTTCTCTAACAACTCTAAGTGCAAAAAAGTGGCAATCTTTGACAAGTTCATTCTAAAAAAATATGGCACTTACAACCATTCTTTTTGAAGGTACAAGGTCATGTAGGGTCCCTCTACAATAACCTCTCTTAATTTTTCATATATCCAATCCTTTTGCTCGTGGTGAAATGTTTTTAGTTGATGGAAAAAGTATCAAGTGCATTGAAGAGAAAGTTGCAAGGTGGCGTAAATTTCATTTTGTTCATCGTGAGACCAAATCAACGGTTCCAACTCATCTAGATGGGTGGTTTTATGCTATAAAATGTTTTGTTTCACACCTCAACATGCCAGATTGTTCTAGGCTACATTGTAGTGGTATTTCTCTTAAGAGACCAAAGTGCAAAAGTGGCAAAATTTGATGAGCTCTTTCTCAAAAAATGTAGCACTTATAAAAAATTTGTTTGAAGGTACAAGATCATGTATAATTCCTCTACAATAACCTCTCTCATTTTTTCATATCTCTAATCCCTTTTCCTGTGGTGACAAGTTTTCAAATGATGGAAAAAGCGTCAGATGCATGCAATCTAAAGTTACAAGGTGGCATAATTTTAATTTTATTTGATGTACAACTAAACTGACAATTCCAACACATTAGGGTGGGAAAATTTATGGTAGGAAAGGTCTTGTTTCACACCCTAGCATGCTAGATCATTCTGGGCTACATTGTACCAGCGACTTCTTAAGAGCTCAAGTGTGAAAAAGTGGAAAACTTTGACGAGCTCTCTCTCAAAAATTGTGGCACTTATAAATATTTAGCCTAAGTTACGGGATCATGAAGGGTTCCTCTATAATAACCTCTCTCAATTCTTCATATCTCTAATCCATTTGTCTGTGGTGACAAGTCTTCAATTGATGGAAAAAGTGTCAAATGCATGCATTCTAAAGTTGCAAGGTAGCATAAATTTCATTTTGTTCATCATGTGACCAAACCAAAAAAATTGACACATTCATGTGGGAAGTTTTATGGTCGGAAAGGTCGTGTTTCACACCCCAGCATGTCGAATCAGTCCATGTACTATAGTGTATCAGTGATTTCTCTTAAGAGACCAAAGTGCAAAAAAGTGGAAAATTTTGACGAGCTCTTTCTTAGAAACCATGGCACCTAAAACCATTCCATCTAAAGGTATAGGATCACATAGGGTCCCTCTACAATAACCTCTCTCAATTTTTAATATCTCCAATCCATTTTCTTGTGGTGATATATTTTCAGCTGATGGAAAAAGCATCAAATGCATTGAAGAGAAAGTTGCAAGGTGGCGTAAATTTTTTTATGTTCATCATGTGACCAAATCGAAAGATCCAACACTTTTGGGTGGGTAGTTTTATGCTAAGAAAGGTCCTATTTCACACCCTAGCATGTCAGAAAGTTTCAGGCTACATTGTAGCAAAGATTTTAAAAGACCAAAATGCAAAAAAGTGGAAAAATTTGATGAGATATTTCTTAGAAATTGTGGCACTTAGAAATGTTCCATCTAAAGGTACAAGATCACATAGGGTCCCTCTACAATAACCTCTCTTAGTTTTTTATATCTCCAATCCATTTGCCTATGGTGACAAGATTTCACAAGTTACAAAAACATCAGATGCATGTAGTCTAAAGTTGTAAGGTGGCATAATTTTCATTTTGTTCATCATGAGACCAAACTGATAGTTCCAACATGTCTTGGTGGGTAGTTTTATGCTAGGAAAGGTCTTGTTTTGCACCCCAGCATGTTGGATCGTTCCAACCTACATTGTACCAACCACTTCTTAAGAGCTCTAAGTGCAAAAAAGTGACAAACTTTGATGAGTTCATTCTTGGAAACCGTGGCACTTAAAACCATTTAGTTTGAAGGTATAGGGTAACGTAGTGTCCCTCTACAATAAATTCTCTCAATTTTTTTTTATCTCCAATCCTTTTGCTCATGGTAACAAGTTTTCAGTTGATGGAAAATGTGTCAAATGCATTGAAGAGAAATTTGCAAGGTGGCATAATTTTCATTTTATTCATCGTGCAACCAAACTAACAATTCTAAAAAATTTGGGTGGGTAGGTTTATGCTAATAAAGGTCATGTTTTTCACCCCATCATGTCATAATGGTCTAGGCTACATTCTAGCGGCGATTTCTCTCAAGAGACCAAAAGTGTAAAAAAGTGGCAAACTTTGATGAGCTCTTTCTTAGAAACCATGGCACTTAGAAATTTTCCATCTAAAGGTACAAGATCGCATATGGTCCCTCTATAATAACCTCTCTCATTTTTTGATATCTCGAATCCATTTTCTTGTGGTGATGAGATTTCACACATTGCAAAAAGCATCAAATCCATGTAGTCTAAAGTTGCAAGGTGGTATAATTTTCATTATGTTCATCATGTGACCAAACCAACAGTTCCAACATGTTCAAGTGGGCAGGTTTATGCTAGGAAAGGTCCTATTTCACACCCCAACATGCCAGATCATTCCAAACTATATTAAACTTCTTAAGATCTCTAAGTGCAAAAAGTGGCAAACTTTGACAAGTTCGTTCTTAAAAACCATGACACTTACAACCATTCCATTTGAAGATACAAAGTCACATAGGAACCCTCTACAATAACCTCTCTCATTTTTCAATATCTCAAATCCATATGCCCATGGTGACAAGTTTTCAGTTGATGGAAAATGCATCAAATGCATTGAAGATAAAGTTGCAAGGTGGCATAATTTTCATTTTGTTCATCATGTGAGCAAACCGACAGTTCCAACACGTCTAGGTGGGAAATTTTATGCTAGGAAAGTTTCTATTTCACACCCCAGCATGTCGGATTGTTCCAAGCTACATTGTACCAGTAATTTCTCTTAAGAGACCAAAGTGCAAAAAAGTGGAAAACTTTGATGAGCTCTTTCTTGGAAATTGTGGCACTTAGAAATGTTTTATCTTAAGGTACAAGGTCACATAGGGTCCCTCTACAATAACCTCTCTCATTTTTTCTTTTTTCCAATCCGTTTGGCCGTGGTGAAAGGTTTTTTGTTGTCCCAAAAACTGTTAGATGCATGTGGTGTAAAGTTGCAAAGTAGGATAATTTTTGTTTTGTTCTTCACTGGGCCAAATCGTTAGGACCAACATGTTCAAGTTGGCACATCTATGCTAGGCATGGTCCTGTTTTTCACCTCAACTCTCCCGAATGTTCCAAACTACAATATGCCAATGCTTTCTCTTAAGATCCCTAAGTGTAAAAAATGTTGAACTTTGATGCATTATTTCTTAGAGTCGATGGCATATACAAATGTTTTCTCTGAACCTATAGGCGCATGTGAGGCCCCTCTACAGAAACCTCTCTCATATTTTGAATACTTGAAACCATTTCACCATGGTGAAAGTATTTTGATGCCCCAAAAACCATCAAATGCATGCAAGTTGTTGGGTAGCCTATTTTCAATATGTGTGTCATGGGGATGAACCCTCAAACCCATCACATCCATGTGGGCACATCTACATTTTGCATGGTCCTAATTTGTACCCCAACTCTCTCAAACATTCTGAGCTAGATTGTGTTGATGCTTTCTCTACAGGTGGAGATAGCACAAGGGTACCACATGGGTACGTTAGATATCTATGTGCATGGGTTCTAGTTGCATTGAGCCCTTATTTCAAGAATTCTTGGTGTTTTACAACTGATAGGTGATGGTGAGGAAGAGCTATAAGGGTGGTGATTAAAATGCTATTAGACAAAAGGCATAAATTAATAAGGGTAGTGATTAAAATGTTATGTATTATAAAGATAAACACGTAGCAATTTTGATGTGTGCATAACATGCATATAATATGATGTGTTCATGTTATGGATCGAGCTTCTTGAGCCATAACATGCTTGCATTATATTTTTAAGAAGAAAGTAAAATTCTTAGTGGCCTTATGCATGTATGCCCCTTAGTTTTTAAGACTATGTTTTTCTGTTTGAAAGTTCTACCCTCATTAATCATCATTTGAATTCTTCCTTTTTGTTCTCATCACATGTTTTTGAAGTGACTGCCTTGTATTGTTCACATGAGGTCTTCACTTGCATTGTATATTCACAATAAGGTCCTTTTGGACAATAGACTACCCTCATGCTTAAGACCACTATCTTAACACCTATCATTTTTCATGGGATTGTTGGCCTCATGTCTTTGACTGTGCATTGATACTCAAACCTTCATATGCACTTCTATGATTTCCAATATGCCCCTGTAGCAAGCATCAAGATATAAATTAAACTACATACAATTATCATTAATTTTTTGAATAATGGACCAATAAAAGAGAAAATATAATGTCAAATTTACTAATCTATCACATACCTCTGTCAAAGGATCATAACTTGCTAATGTTGTAGCAATTCCATGGTACATCATGCCACAAACATCACTAGGGTTGTTTGATGTCAACATCTGAAAATGAAACAACAAATATGAAGCTTTTTGTCACTTTCATTAGTTTTTTTGCTTAATTAAAATACAAACTAGATGGAAATTGAAAGTTTTGGGATCAAATAGTTGGGGAGAATACATCTCCAAAAAAATTGTTGATTATTGTCTTGAAACTGGAATACAAATTCAAAATACCACTTCATATGCAACATGGTAAAATGGGGTCTCAAAGAGAACAAAACCTCAATGTAGCTAGGTCAATGTTGTGCCATAAACAATTGGACTCCAAATACTAGGTAGAGGTTGTACATACTGGTATATATCTTTGAAATAAGAATCCTTGCTTAGATTAGGAAGCATGAAAGCTTTGAAGCTTGGTTTGGTTTAGGCATAAGCTTATTATAAATGAATCCTCTAGGTATAGGCTTGGATCTTGGAATGATCCTAATATTGGGAGCTTATCATAATTAGTGTGAATATGTAATATTGTGGCATAGGGTTGTTGTCACAACTATCATTGGTAAGGTTATGAAGTTGACACTTCTAAATTAGATAGAAGTTACCTTGTCAATAAATTTAGTACTTAAGGTGTAATATGATAATAGAAAGAAAAAAATATTAGTAACTAGGGATGATTATTATGCTATATAAATTTTATATGAATGGTTCTATTACAAACTAAATTTCTTTAGAGATGGACTTGTAATTTATCTTTCTATGGATATTAGAGATTTTTTTTGGGTAATAGTTTCCTTCTCTAAAACAAACTAATTTCTATAAACAATCAAGTAAATTCATTCCCCTTTAAATCATGATTCAATGGTAGTAGTGCTTTAGAAGCATTTTGTGTATGATTCTTCCAATCTATATTATTTTTGGTAAATTTGTAACAAGCAAGTTTAAGGTCTTAATGTTTTAAGTGTAAATTCTTACTATATGAATAAAATAATTTAACCATAATAAGACTAGAAATGCAATAGTAATTCATTTTTACTTTGTACTGAGTGAATTTGCTATAGAAAAATCAACCTTTAACTTTGTATCATCCTTTTAAGAAAAAATTTTATTAGCGATAAATAGGTTTTGAAGGGACCCTAAAACCCTGTACAAAAAAGAGAAAAGGCAGCAAAGATAAAGCAAATTGGTTGCCCAACCAAACACCAAAAAATAGGCTGATTACATAACAATCAACACCCCATCAACCGATAGTGAAAATCCAACACAAAAAAACCATATAAAAAAAGAATAGAACAAGCAAAATTTAGATAAGTTTCTTAAGCATTTTGGCTACTTCCAAATCCTTATAGATCACCCTATCGTGCATTTCCATGACCTCCTCCACGTCCTTCCTTGGAACCATTTTTCACTTCTTAGTTTTTCTCTAAGTGTGAACACTCAGCCCCATGCCCAATTATGCAACCTGCAACTCCTTATCAACATCCTCTCCCACCTCCTTGTTAACCGACTCACTAAATAGAGATCTTCTAGTCCACTCCCTTGCCTTCTCATTTAGGAACACAAGCCCTTCAACCAAGGACACTATTTTTTCCTTTCTAAGATTGATAATCATATCAAGGTCTTTACGCAACAATAGGTAGCTCCTTTCCACTTTTGGCAACCTTAGGCCATATTCTCTCTTTAAATTAGCCATGTCCTCCACCATCAGACCTAAATTAGAGTTCAACGATTTAACCAGACTGAAGATGAATCCTTTTCCTTCAGGCTTCTAAGAGTAGAGATATTGCATCGTGCAATCGTGTCATGTTTGTTATGGAGGTCTTGAACCTCTTAAACCAACCACATAAGCAAATTAAAATAAATATCAGCCCCTTCGTTAACCAGACTAGAGGCCTGCATATAGTCCATGGCACCCTAGAATAATCTCCTCCCCTGATGGGAGCTCATGGGGGGATCATCCTCTTGCAAACCTTCAAGAAAATCTACCTTTGTATTAGCCTTCTCTTTAGAAACTAACGCATTAGGAGAATCGTCCACATCCACCACATTGTTCACTTTCCCAAAAGCAAGGGCCCTGCCAATACCCTCATGACCCAAGTCCTTATTTCCAAGATCTGTCACCCCACCAACCTAATTAACCCCTAAATCCTCTAGAAACTTTTCTGCATCATCCTTGGAGTACATTGGCACCTATTTCTTTTCCTTCCTCCTACTACCTTTACCCTCCTCGGCCTCTTCATCACAAGCCTCCTGAATTTTTTGTTTAACATGCAGGTTGGAGGGTTTCACCTTTTTAGCAGAACATTTCTGTCCACTAGAAGAGGGGGTGTAGTCCAATTCTATGTGGTAACCATTTGACCAAGCTTTAGAATCCTCCTCAATTTTTGTACCCTCACTCTCAACCACCTCCTCAATCTGGCATTTCCTACTCCCCAACTCCTTCTTCCTTGAATTGATAGAATTAATAGGAGCAAGGGCTTCAATAACACAGTTAGCCTTAATATGATCCACAATAAGTAGCCCTCATGTAAGAAAGGGTTCCTTAGATTCTTTCTATAATTTGCAATCCCTTCTTCCAAAGAAATCAAAAGATAGAATGGGAAAGAGATGAGCTTACCGTGGCGAAAGTGATTGAGCATCACAAAATGATGGACATATAGAGCCAAATACCTTCCATCCAAGGTGAAATAGTGTATCAACGCCATGGAAATCTCATGCCAGATAGGTTTGGTTTTGGACCTATCATAACCCCCACAGTCAAGCCTCACCATTTTGGCTCTCTCTTTGTCTCGAAGAAAATTCAATCTAATAGCCCCCAACATATTTTTGTCCCTATAAAACTTTCTTCCTTCAGTTGACATCCAGATGACCTCCAAAATGAATTCCTCATTGATAGTTGTATCCTTGCTAAACATGCACAACACCCAGTCATGCTAAGCGTCGACGAACTCCTTAGAAACATATGTTTTGAAACCATGCAGTCTCTCCATGAAAGGGGTAACCCCTCCCTTCTACAAAATCTCCCAAACCTTAGCATTGGATTTGAACTTGTCACGAGAAATAGGCTCAGTCCTACACCTATCCCCACCCATCATCGAATGCAAACACTTCACAAAAGAAAAAGAAAAACAACAAACAATTGCATCTAAACACCAGGGCAAGAGAAAGAAAAGCACCCAGAAAGTGTGCAGGCCTGCCAACTATGGTACCAAGGACAACAATGGCAAGGAGCCTTCTGCATTTACAATTTGGATACCCACAAAATCCGATGAGCTTCACAAGAATGAAGTGTCTTATCAACCTGAGTTGCACATGATTACCATGCAAGCCTTTAGTCGAGGGGATGACTTTCTCCAATGAGCTAGGATTTGTCATTATTAAGCAAGGTAATTAAATCAATGGATAGATTATCATTAGCCTCCCAATATCTGGCTAATGTCAGCCCAATATTTTCCATCTAGTCAACCACCCCATTCGCCTCATGAAAGGCATGTGAAATATACACCTCATTAAAGTCATGGAACATAGCCCTGACGTCCACAATAAAATTTTCAATTGTCCACAAAGGAGGTGAGCAATTCCTTAGGAAATTAATTATATTTAGAGAGTCCCCTTCGACCCATAACTTAGTGACCCCCTTCTCCCTAGCCATCTTGATGTCATGGTAGACTACTACTACTTTCCTTTTAAGCAAATGTTGTTTGTATTTAGTAGAATCTTTCTTTCTAGGCTTAAAAGCTTCCAATTTAGAATTTTTTAAACATGAATTTATACTTCCTACATTTATATTCAATTTTATTTTATTTTTGGATGTTTTCACTCTTAATCCTTTCCAAAGATGGAACATGTGTTCATATACTCAAATTGATATAACATTAAATCGGCAACATCCTCAATTATTTAGAGTAATTTATTAAAAGCTTAATGATTATCTTCTTACTTTTGTCAATCTATCACATTCTATCAATCTAAGATGTTATTATAGTTATTAGTGCCTATTCGTAGTTGTTATCCACTAATATTTTATAATTTAGTGATTAATTTTAATTGCTTTATTATAATTACTAAGTTCCTCAAGATCAGGTTTCCCTCTAATGGGAGGTGAGATAGTGGTAGGAGTTTGATGTGATTAGACTACAGTTGGAATAAATCATAAACCAAATGCTCAAGTTATATGAGCAAACCAAGGTATAAACAATTTTGAGCAATCAAAGTCATGTAGTGGAGTAGTTCCTTCTAAAAATGTGTATACTTAGGTTCCTAAATTTTATTTTGTAACACACTTGCAATAGGTGCAATCCATGTACTAAGTACAGATGTTAGTAACAATGTAAATACAAGTTGATATGTGGGTGCTTTTCATGGGAAATAAAATGATATATTTGGACATATAGACTATGGAGTAACTTATGGAATAGGTGGAAGTACCACAAGGACCTATTGTATGAAGGACCATCTTGAAGATGGTTGGTTGAATGAGGATTCACATCAAGATTTGGATGACCATGAAATTAAAAGGGTTTTTGGGTAAAGAAAACTACGTCATTTTGATTCAAAATCAAATTAAGGAAAATCAAGACCTAAGGAGTTGCATAGAACTTCATAGGATAGATGCATTAAAGAACAAAGTACAATTGTACAATATCATATGGAATTGTGCTGAAAAATACAATCATATGGAATAGTGTTTTTTTCAATTACCAAAACTACCTAACATTGTTTTATAGCACCATTAATGAATAAAGGTTACCTGTGTAAAAGTTGGTCAAGGATGAGAATAGCGAGGTGTCAATGTCGAAGGTCCACCAACAAACTATTTGACATCCAAAGTGTATTATGAGACAATCATTCATATAAGGTTCAAATATTCGCATGCAATAATTATTTTTTAATACTGGTTACATACCTGTGGACTTGACAATGTAAACATATAGGGGTCTATAAGAACGATGCACATATTATGAACACTCTGACCCTAAATTTTCATCATATTCATTTTACTAATTTAGTTATTCTTAAATTTCAGAATAAAATTTAATAAATTTGTTGAAAATTACCTGATTATCAATGTTGAATGTTTCATTCAACAAGGCATCTATCATAACCATTTGTTGTACAACTAACGTATCTTGTGTAGTTGCATCTTGAGCACTCTCACCATCGTATGTGTAAACAGCATCGCAAAAGTGATAAAAGAGGACTAGAACTCTAGGCCTAGAAGACTCGCCCACATTAGGCTCTTCTAGAGGCCTCACACACTGTACAAGGCTCTAGTAAGCGAGATAATCAAGTCCAGCATGTCCACCTCCACACTGTCCTTCACAATGGAAGGAATGATCACATGTTCAACCACAGGTCTAGCCAAGGGTCTTAGTGCTAGCTATGGATTATGTTGTGCACCCGCTCTATCATGTGTGGATCCCCCACTTCTACCCTAAAAGTCTAGATAGTCAAAATAATTTGGCATGTTATTGAGGAAAAACTCACAATAGAGTTTCCTCAAAAAATACTATGGTACCTCATAGTTATTGCATAGAGGTTGGTCAAGACCATTCACCACTGCCCCAAAAAATTATTTTTAATTAATTTATGGTGACACCAATGGATGGGAACCTCCTGCATGCAAGTGATAAAGGTGCATTGGTTCTTGGGTCCTTGAAAAGGGCACATAGGTTGGCTTTGCGATTTTTTGTTTCTTCACTTGCACATAGGAAAGCCCACTTTCATAAAATCATTTTAATTCCTCCCTCTTATTCGACCAAAAATTGTTTTTTGCACTCATTACTCCTACATGAGATACAATCGACTATAGGGATTTGAAAATGCCTCTCCTATAAGGGTGTGTTGCAGTAGTATCATTTAATCTTGCAATAAATTCTTCAAGCTCTCTTTGGTTGTTTTCTATTTGATTTAGAATATTCTTTTATGTTCCTATAGGATTTCTATGAATTGAGGGAGGAGTTCAAATGATGTTCTTCTTATTCATGAGGATGAGGAGGTGATTGTGAATTTTCAATATTTGGAGGCGGAGATTGATTTCCTAGAAATTAAAACAAATTTTAATTAAAAAACCTAATTCAATCTACAATTTAATTCAAATTTGAAACTAAAGCAACATAAATATGTACCTCTTTCACCTCTGTGACATCTTAGTAGCATCCTCATGAAGAATCACAAGTTGAGAGTGGAAAAAATGGCCCCATTTTGGCAAGCACGGGTTACAAAGGTAATAAACAACAGAGGAAAATAATGAAAGGGTAGAAATGAGAGGTTTCAACATTTTTTTTATTTACTTTTTTACATCTAGCGCTCATCAAATGGCCTTTTTTGCATTTTTCATAATGTGGCACCTTTTTTGTGTCATAGATTGGTGCACACACCCAACAATGGATTTCATTAGCTAAATAGGCATTGAGATTCCCCATCTAATCCTTGTGATTATATTGTAGATTCTTGTGAAGATTAGAGTGGTGCCTAGATCAAGGTCATTGACAAGAGTGAGCACAAATTGGAACAAAATGTTGCCAAGTAATTTAGTCACCTCAGACCATCCTTTTTTGCATCTCAAATTTTGCTTCAACCTTGCAGGAAGAGATACAGATACAGAAGAAGTTGAATAATCTTCTTCTATAGATAAAATCCTTTCCATCGATGGATCATTTATTTTCTCTTGCTCCATGCTTGCAAATCTTAATTATAAGTTTGTTTGTTGTGCTATTGAATTAGAGTGTGTGAAAGTGGGACTATCTGGTAAATTGACAAGAAATTATACAACTGAATCTTGGAAAACTTTTGTGGTATTGATATAACTTTAGCTAATGTTAGAATTGTTCTAGATTAATCATGAGAATAGGCAACATAGACCTGTGAAGTTAGTTATGTGCAAATGTTAAAACTCCTTTTTTTTTCAAAATCTATTTGTAGGGAAAAATGCACTTGAGTCCCAAAAAATTAAAAGGATTGGTAGAACACTTGAGCTGCTTCTTCTTGTATAAGTTTTCAATTCAAACCATCAAATAAAAAATTTAATATTAATTAGAGAGTAGTAGATTTATTTTTAGAGTTGTGACTTTTCTAACAATTGTAAGCTTGGCCATCACATGGGGGTGGTCTTGAATAATCTTAGGTGATAGTCTTTATACTAAAACAGATGTAACTTCTCTCATCATAGATGTTAGTAGAATAAATGTTTATTATAAGTAATAAAATTATATTCTCAATTCTTCACCTTCATACGTGTGAAAAGTATAGATCTCATGATTTTGAATCTACATCATATTAGATAGTACACAATGTATTTAATTTCTTAATATTTTATTATTTTGAAGTATTTGATTTTCTTGAACAACATGAAGGTTGCAAAAATGAGTGAAAATTTCTTAGTGAATCAGATAATTCCTTTTTTAAATATTTCTTGTTAAAAAATTTGCATCTTGTTGCATCTTAACTTTGCAAAAGACAAATATTTGTTTTCCAAAAAAAAATCCAATTTTTCATTTGTTAATAGGTATGATTATTGATCCCCCTGTTAAACAATTTGGAATACGATAGTTCTTGCCTATCGACATATACTAAAAAAATATTGTATTTCTTCAAAAATATTTCCTTGAAGAGCCAAAAACTTTCATTAAGAAAAGATAAAATCTTCCTTTTACTATAAATAGAAATAGCTAATAAAACTTAGTTTCATTTTCATCAATCACTTTTAAAATTAGAGCCAATTCCATCCCTATCATGATGTCATAGTATTGTACTTCTGTGGACAAGGAAGATCAAGTATGAGAGCCAATTTCACCTAGAGTGCAATCAAATTCAATGAATGATTTTTCAATTTTTTGAAAATTTTGCAAAGTTTGAAAAATGTTCCATTTTGTCTAAGATATAAAGGAGTGGAGGAATTTTTCATGTAATTAATATATTTAGTAATTACTTATTTGAGCTAGTTTGGTTTTGACTCACTTACTATATTTAGTTAGTACTATATTTAGCAACTAGTCCTAGCAGCAATGCAGTGCAAGGTTTCCTGTTTGGCTAATGTGTGGCAATTGTCAAGTGAGCTCTAATGTTTTATGCCAGTTTTTTGATTTGGAATATTTACTATTTTTAGCAGTTGTTATAAATAGTAAGTCAATTTTTGGTAATTGGTCCTAGGCAAGGCTACTTCAGCAATGCCTATTTCCGGTTTGGGTGTTGGCATGGCTAAGGTTTGATTTAATTATTATTATTTTTTTCACTTATGTTATTTTAATAAAGTTACTTTAACTTAAGGGAAGGGATCAGGGGGTTCGTACAAAAAGTACCTTGGAGCCTAATGTAATGACTTAACATTGTTTTAAAAGGCAAAAAAAGAAAAATAGTTTCCTTATGAGCATGGACGTCCAAGGGAGGTATTTTGAATTATTTTAATAAAAAGCTCATGTGAAGAGGGGTGTTGGCTTTTGGAGGGAAAGAAATTTTGAAATTAGGTTGCCCTAATTCCTTCTTGGCTCTATAAAGCTTCATTTTGGGCCTCAATTGGATATCTCTTAGTTGGCTACATAACAAGATGTTGGATTTTCTCTAGAGATCTACTGCTATGTGTTGAGGATGAAAACCCTCATCATTGGGAGCTAGTTTCGATGGTGGAAGATTCACTCTAGCTGGGTTTTCAGCGATTCCATTTCAGGGGTCACCTAGGGCTTCACAGTTTGATGATTTCCATTATTTTGAGTGTGAAAGAATGAAGATTTTCAAGTATTTTTGAAGTGGGTTTTTGGTTTTGGTGTGTTGTGCTATTGGCTACATTTTGGTTGTGATTTGGTGATGATTTGGAGTTGTTTTAGAGGTCTGAAAACTTTTTTCTTGAAATTTGGAAACTACTTTACTAGGGTCTAAAAATGAAAAGGGTTCATAACTTCTTACATGCACGAAATATCATTTTGGATATTACTCCTTTGGAAAAATTTCATCTTGGCATCCCATTTCTTTCACAAGTTTGAATTTATTGAAGAAAATATAATTTTTAGAGGGAGGTCACCCTACCAAGGGAGTCGTACATCTTTGGAAGTTTCAGCCTATTTTAGAGGCCTATTGTTATATAGGCCATTTTCTACATTGTTCATTGGATTGCACTTATACGCCATATGACACAAGTTGGAAGCCATATGCTACTATTGTATGCTCATTACCAAGTCTAAAAATTGTTATTACTAGTCTGAAACTATGTTTGTATTAGTTTGATTTGAACTATAATAAATTCTCTTATCATATGATTGTTATTCATTAAAGAAAGCATTTTTTTTCTCAATATTTTCTTCAATTTTGCAATATGCAATGTGTTGTTATGCATCTTGAAAATAATGGAAACAATAGTTTAAACATCTCTACAAACAAACAATCAGCATATAGTGGTTTAAAAAAAATAAAATCAGGGGTGACCATTATAGTGGTATCAAAGCTCACATCTTCTTTCCATCCAGTGGGTGATGCAAACCTATGAGCCTTAGTGATAGGGAAAAAAGGTACCATGAGAGATTAAGGAAAATAAAAGAGGAGTTGTGGGAAATTTGGCCTTTTTTGGAAGAGGAACAACACTTAGAATCACATTCAGTTGTATCAACAAGTTTCAAAAACATGGGTGAAAGGGGTGAAGAAGTTGGAAGAGAAAATTTTGAGCCAGATCGGATGATGCTTCTCTTGGATATTGTGGTTAGGGGACACTAGGAAACCAATCAACGCCTAACATAGTTGGTTGATGGGTTGAATTGATTAGGAGTTAATAATGGAGATAATAAAGGCAATAATGACCAAGGAAATGACATGGGTCAGCATGGAGCAGGAAATCAACAAAATAGGGCAGCCATGGCTAGGCCTCTTATGCCTATATTTCCACCAAGATTAGAAGCACAATCCAATTAGGAATTTACCTTAGTTGAGCTACAAGATCAATTTAGACAAGATTGGTTGGATGCAAGGTCTGGTTTCCAACATGACATATCACTTCAAAATTATATAGATCTTAGGATGAGGCATATGCCCAACAGGGGCAATACAGAACATCATAATGACTTACAAAGGAAAGTTGGAAAACTTAGCCTTCCTTATTTTGACGGGTTTGGTGAGATTTCAGCGAGAGCATGGGTTCAAAGGATGGACACATACTTCAATTTAAACCCCATGGTTGAAGAAGAATCCATAAAATATGTTGTTATGCACCTTGATGAAGTTGCACATAAGTGGTCACATCATGCGATGATCATAATGGGGCATATGCTCATATTACATCTTATACTGAGTTTATTGAGAGACTCATAGAGAGGTTCGATAAGAAGGGTCCAAAACGTCATTTTAGGGAGGTGGCAAAGTTGAAACCTTACTTGTGTAAAGAAAATTAGATGCGGAAAAACAATTCTCCTAACGTCAATACCTCAGGAAAGAATGCAAAAGTACTTTTAAATTTTCCAATTAGAGTCAAGTTAAGATGTACTAAGAGACAAATTACAGAAACAGAGTATTTGATAATCACACATGAACACCAGATATACATGGGAAAACCCTTACAGGAGAAAAACCCACCACACCAAGAGAAATCACTTTGTATTACAGTAATCAAAATTACATACAATTCCAGACTTATCTTTCTGGTGTCATTATATAGCAGCATTCATCATGAACCTTCTTCGAACAGAAAAACATCCAAGTTATAGCCTTTACAGATTTTAAATCCTTCATTGATACAGTTTGAATTCTTCACACTTCACTGTTGATCGAACTACAATCCAACCCCCAAGCATCTGCACCTTGCAACTATATCTGTGTCAAATTTTGTCTGTAGAACTTCCTTACATAACCATCACAACTGACTATCTTCCAACTATTCCCCTTTAGCTCCTTCTATTCATCCACGAGACTCCACATAGGACGGTCAACCATTCAACAGAATTTGTATTGTATTGGCATCTCGGTGAGACACTAACTGTGTCTCACCGATGCCACATTGACCTCATATCGATGTCGTCGAAAGCCTCTGTAGTCACCAAGATGTTACATCGAGCTCCAAAAGATACACCGAGTCATCACATAGTCGCCCTGACTTATCGCTTTCGCCAGAAGGTCATAGTGAAACACTAAAGTTACACAGAAGTCCCCAAGCCTACCGAGCACCAAGTAGAAGTTGGCAAGACTCACTCCTATCGCCAAGAGTTCATACCGATCTCCATATGTTACCTCAAAGTTTTTACCCGTCGCCGAGACATTGCCCTTCGTTGAGAGAACTTACTGATCTCTATGACTTATCCCAAGAGCTTCATCTGTTGCCCAAACACATAGCTTTCTGTGTGAAATTATACCAATGAGATTAAGTCATAACGAGCTTCGAAGACTAGTCGGCAAGACAAGAGCTTATCGCAGAGACGTTTCCCTAAGTTCATTAAGTTACACCAAATATTCTAACTTAAGTCTTAGTCACTAAGACATATCCACTTCGGTAGGACATCTTACCGAAGACACTTCCTTCAGCCAAGTCTCTCCAATGAAACACAGTCGATATAACATTTGATTTCGCGGTGACTTCTCACCGAGCCATAATGAGTTACTCTGAGGACCTCAAAGTAACCACTGTTGGCAAGACATTAACACTTCACTGAGACATCTTAGTGAGAACTTTAAGCTTCACCGACGATCAAAGTTGCCAAGAGTCTCACCGATGCATGATTGAATGTCCTATCGGCCAGAGGTCTCCCAATTGATCTGATGTCATAACGAATATATCATGCTACAGCGATAGACTCCATAGTGCAACCTTTTAGAAAGACAATGGCAAGGTCACAGCGACCTGATCAGAAATGAATAAAGCAAACTGCTAGTCGGCGAGACATGGAACCTGTCACACCAACTTAGCACTCATGGAGGTTTCAGCCTGTAATGTTTGAGGCACATATTTCCAATAATCTCCCACTTGATGAAGATCATTCAGGCACCTCCAGAGCATAAATAATACTTACTAAAAATCATGGGTACTAAGGCCCGTTGAACTGGCATACCCCCTGAACTTGTCTATGCTCACTGGCTTCGTCAATGCATCTGCAACATTCTCCAGAGTATCAACCTTTTCCAAACTGACCTTTCCATCCTCAACCATATCTCATACAAAGTGGTACTGTACATCAATATGTTTCGTCCTGGCATGGAAAGTTGGATTCTTTGCCAGACAAATAGCACTCTGACTATCACACAAGATTGTTATTTCTCCTGCATCAAAACCAATGTTAGAACACAAACATTTCAACCATACAGCTTCTTTACAAGAATGGGTAGCTTCCATGTATTCGGCCTCTATAGTGGACAAAGCAACTATAGCTTGCCGCTTGCTCATCCAACTCACTGCACCACCATTCAATGTAAAAATGTATCCACTAGTGGATCTTTTGCTTTCAATGTCCCCTGCATAATCAAAATCTACATATCCCTAAATGCTGAGAGTTCTCTGTGATTCAACCAAATTTCCATGGTAACACAATGCAAAATCTGAAGTTCCCTTCAAATACCTAAACACTCTCTTCACAGCATCCCAATGTATTCTTCTTGGATTAGCCATAAATCGACTAAGTACTCTCACTACTTGGGCAATGTCTAGTCTTGTACAGACCATTGCATACATGAGACTGCCTACAGCACTAGCATAGGGCACACTGGTCATGTCCTCCATCTCAGTAGGAGATTTTGGATAGTCTTCAACAAATAGCTTTGTTCCTTGCATGACTGGAACAACTAACTACTTGCAATCATTCATACAAAATCTCTCAAGAACAGTCCTTATATACTTACTCTGACTGAGCTAAAGCTTTCTATTCTTCCTGTCCCTAGTTATCTCCTTCCCCAGAATATACCTTGCTGCACCAAGATCCTTCATTTCAAACTTAGCAGACAACTGAGACTTAAGATCAGAAATCATTAGCTTGCTATTTCCTACGAACAACATATCATCAACATAAAGAGCAATAACAAGCACTTGATCACTTTCAGCTTTATAATATACACAGTGATCAGATTTTGAGCTCACAAATCCCAAAGATAATACAAATGTATCAAATTTTTGGTACCACATGCTAGGTGATTGCTTTAACCCATGGAGAGACTTCTTTAATTTGCATACCAGTTTTTCTTTACCTTTCTCAATAAAGTGCTCAGGCTGGGACATATAGATTTCGTCTTCAAGATCACCATGAAGAAATGTTGTCTTCACATCCATCTGTTCAACCTCTAAGTCCAACACTGCTGCAAGTGACAATAGAAATCTAATGGGCGTCAGCTTTGCTACAGGAGAAAAAATTTCTCCATAATCAATTCCCTCTACCTGGGAATAACCCTTTGCAACTAGTCTTGCCTTGTATTTTTCAACACTGCCATCCAGACCAATCTTTTTCTTAAATACCCATTTGTAGCCCACAGGTTTTTTGCCTTTAAGCAAGGGCACCAGACTCCAAGTTTCATTTTTATCTAATTACGCCATTTCCCCATCCATGGCTTCCAACCAAGAATCTGAATCAGACATTTTAATTGCCTCCTTTACAGTCCTAGGCTCATCAGTGCTAGAAATCAAGGCATAAGCACAAGTAGAATCAATTAATGAGAACCCATACCTATTTGGTTGTTTCCTTTCCTAGGTTGACCTCCTCACCGGCTAAGGCTGAGGTTCTTCTTTTTCATAACTTTCAAAACTACTTGAGCTCTCCTCAATTTCAGGTACATTTTGAATTTTCAATTCCTCTTTCTCTGGTGTAGGAGGAATTGATGCTACATCCTTACTATTTTTAGACTTTGTCTCTGATTGCAGATCCAAGGTGGAAGGTTTCAGCTCTCGAAAGATTACACTCTTGTTGTATACAACCTTCTCTGTAACAGGATTCCAAAGCTTGTATCCTTTAATGTTAGCACTATAGCCAATGAAAATACATTTGACAGCCTTGTTCTCCAGCTTAGATCTTTTTACATTAGGCACATAAGCATATGCTTCATAGCCAAAGACTCTAATATGTCTAAGAGAGGGCTTCTTACCAGACCACGCTTCCATAGGTGTCTTATCAACAAGAGAAAAGTTTGGAGACCAATTAACTAAGTAACATGCAGTAGCAGTAGCTTCAGCCTATAACTTCTCCTCCAAACCAGCACTACTAAGCATACTTCATGCTCTCTCCATCACTATCCTATTGAACCTTTCTACAACTCCGTTCTGCTGTGGAGTATAAGGTGTAGTCTTGTGTCTTTTGATTCCATGGTCTTTACAGTATCTTTCAAATTCATCAGAACATAATTCGCCGCCATTATTAGTCCTTAAGCATTTTATTTTTCTACTAGTCTAATTTTCAACAAGATTTTTAAACTCCTTAAATCGACTGAACACTTCTGATTTACCTTTTAAAAAATAAACAAATGCTCTCCTTGAATAATCATCAATGAACAACACATAGTATCTTGATTTAGACAATGAAGGAACATTCACTGGACCAAACACATCTGAATGGATATAATCTAACAAACTAGAAGATTTATGAGGACTTTCATAAAATGAAACACGGTGTTGCTTTCCATATATACAGTGTTCACAGAATTCAAATTCGAAATTACAATCTTCAAGGCCCTCAACAATATTTTTGTTCTTCAAGGTTTTTAAACCTTTTTCTCCTATGTGGCCTAACCTATGATGCCAAAGCATAGTCTTCTCTGCAGGAAGTTTCACTTCCGTAGAGTTTACATAATTAGGGATATTTCCCTCTTTACCTCCTTGAGCAGCTTTCAGTGACTTTGAAGAGACACTGTTACATAGAACAACTTGTGCATCTAGCTTGTACAGGGTACCAATTCAAGCAGCTCTAGCCAGCACTATTGAACCTCTAGTCATCTTACAGCCACTTCCTGAGAACAAAACTTGTACTCTGATATCATTTAGCATACTTACAGACAATAGATTTTGAGCCAGACCTGGTATGTGCATAACATTATTGATCCCCTTTATTCTGCCATCAGGGAATTGGATTCTGACTCTTCCATGGCCAAAAATTTCCAAGGTTGAATCACTTTCCAAGTACACCTTTCCACCATCATATTCTTCATACTTTGTGAACCATTCTCTGTGAGATGTCATGTGGAATGATGCTCCAGAATCAATCAGCCAAACATCATTTGATGCCTATGTAGCCAAGGTTGCAATGAAGGTGTCACCATCACTGTGAGAAGAACCATTATCGGAAGATCCCTTCTTCTTATTTTCTCCTCTTTACAATCCTTTCGGACATGACTAGGTTTCCCACAGTTCCAGCACTTCACTTTGGACTTCTTACCAGGAGATTTTGATCTCCCTTCTGATTTCAATTTGGAATTCTTGTCCTTCTTCTTGCCTTTCTCCTTTGACCTTCCTCTGATAGCAAGAGCCTCCTTCACCATCTCAAAATATTTTCTTCTCATCTCTTCTGACAGCAAAGAACCAACAACATCTTCCATCTTGAAACTGGATGTTGTACTCCCAATAGCCATCACCAGATGATCCCACGAGTCTAGCAAAGAACATAGCAGAAGCATACAGTGATCCTCTTCTTCAATCTTTACACCAATAGATGTTAATTATGCGAGCAGCATGTTAAATGCATTCAAATGATCAGCTATAGACCCTCCTTCCTACATTCTCAAAGAGTAGAGCTTCTTTCTCAAAAACAGCTTATTCACCAAGGATTTCCCTTGATAAATAGATGCCAGTCTTTTCCACAAGAGAAAGGCAGTCTTTTCTTCATGCACATTGAGAAGAACTGAGTCTACCAAACAGAGCCTTATCAGCCCCTTTGCTTTTCTATCTGTAAAGTCCCATTCTTCTTGCTTCATGCATGTAGGTTTAGTTCCAAACACAGCAAGCCAAAGGTCTCGATCTACTAAGAGATCCTCCATCTTGAGTTTCCACAATTCAAAGTTACTACCATTGAATTTCTCTATTTCAATCTTCCCAGATGAACTAGACATCTTAATCTATAAATAGAAATAACAATCTCTACAAAACTCCCACTAAACAGTATTGACACAAAAAACCCAATGTACCCCCAAGGATAACACAATTGGCTAGGCTCTGATACCACTTGTAAAGAAAATTAGATGCAGAAAAACAATTCTCCTAACGTCAATACCTCAGGAAAGAATGCAGAAGTACTTTTAAATTTTCCAATTACAGTCAAGTTAAGATGCACTAAGAAATAGATTACAGAAACAGAGTATTTGACAATCACACATGAACACCAGATATACGTGGGAAAACCCTTACAGGAGAAAAACCCACCACACCAAGAGAAATCACTTTGTATTACAATAATCAAAATTACATACAATTCCAGACTTATCTTTCTGGTGTCATTATACAGTAACATTCATCATGAACCTTCTTTGAACAGAAAAACATCCAAGTTATAGCCTTTACAGATTTTAAATCCTTCACTGATATAGTTTGAATTCTTCACACTTCACTGTTGATTGAACTACAATCCAACCCCCAAGCGTCTGCACCTTGCAACTATATCCATGTTGAATTATGTATGTAGAACTTCCTTACAGAACTGTCGCAACTGACTGTCTTCCAACTGTTCCCCTTCGGCTTCTTCTATTCATCCATGAGACTCCACATAGGATGGTCAACCATTCAACAAAATTCATATTGTATTGGCATCTCAGTGAGACACTAACTGTGTCTCGCCGATGCCACATTGACCTCATATTGATGTTGCCGAAAGCCTCTGTAGTTTCCAAGATGTTACATCGAGCTCCAAAAGATACACTGAGTCATCATGTAGTTGCCCTGACTTATCGCTTTCGCCAGAAGGTCATAGCGAAACACTAAAGTTACACCGAAGTCCCCAAGCCTACCGAGCACCAAGTAGAAGTCGGCAAGGCTCACTCCTATCGCCAAGAGTTCATACCAATCTCCATATGTTACCTCGAAGTGTTTACCCATCACCGAGACATTTCCCTTTGCTGAGAGAACTTACCAATCTCTATGACTTATCCCAAGAGCTTCATCTATCGCCCAAACACATAGCTTTCAGTGTGGAATTATATCAATGAGATTAATTCAGAACGAGCTCTGAAGACTAGTCGGCAAGACAAGAGCTTATCGCCGAGATGTTTCCCCAAGTTCATTAAGTTACACCGAAGATTCTAGCTTAAGTCTTAGTCGCTAAGACATATCCACTTTGGTAGGACATCTTACCAAAGACACTTCCTTCGGCCAAGTCTCTCTGATGAAACACAGTTGATATAACATTTGATTTCGCGGTGACTTCTCACCAATCCATAATGAGTTACTCTGAGGACCTCAAAGTAACCGCTATCGGCAAGACATTAACACTTCGCTGAGACATCTTAGCGAGAACTTTAAGCTTCACTGACGATCACAGTCGTGAAGAGTCTCACCGATGCATGATTAAATGGCCTGTTGGCTAGAGGTCTCCCAATCACTCTGATGTCATAACAAATACATCATGCTACAGTGATAGACTCCATAGTGCAATCTTTTGGCAAGACAATGGCAAGGTCACAGCGACCTGATCAGAAATGAATAAAGCAAACTGCTAGTGGGCCAGACATGGAACCTGTCACACCGACTTGGCACTCATGGAGGTTTTAGCCTATAATGTTTGAGGCACATATTTCCAACAACTTGTTCAATGAAGAGTAGATGGTTTAAGAGAAGTTCATAGTAAGAAAATAAAATAAAATTATTTCTTTGAAACTTGATGAATATGAGATGAAGCCTCAGGATGACTCTTTGGTCATGCATGCAACTACTATAGATGAAGTTGTGCATGAAGGAATTGATGAAACATTAGCCTTATATACAGCCCTAGATCTATCAAATGAAGTTGAGACACCTTTAGATGATGGGAATGTTGAAAACAAAAGGGATGGTGTCTTCAAATCAGCTAATAATGATGAAACTTTACCTCATATTGGTAATGGTGAGATAGGTGACTTTGGGTTTGACTACCAAACCAAGCCTTTGGAGAGAGATGCTTATGATGATTTCAGTCCTAATGATTTGGAAAGTGACTTATTTAGAAAGGAAACTACTCATGAGGAGCATAGTGAGCACTTATTCTCTAAACAAAGTGATCAACCTTTCTACACATGGGATCCAAGTGTGTTGGAACCTAAGTATGAAAAGGATCCACATTGGGATGAATTTCTTTTTTATTGTAATGATGCCCTTACTTCATCCCAAGAGCCATACATAGAGGATGGCATTGATAGTGATGTTTTTTTATCTAGGAAAGAAATTTGATTTCACATTGTAGGTAGTTGATCTTGAGCAAAGACCTTGTGGCCTGGTTGATTTGAATTCATAGTTCACTATTGGAGTTAATGGGAAAAATCAAGTGATTTGGGAAATAGCCACTTAGGAGGTATGCATTGAGCCTATTCTTTCAAAAAGAAAACATTAGCTCATAGGAATATGGGATCCAAGTGTTTGGGGACCAAAGTATGGTGAAGAATCAATTTGGCAAGAATCTTGTTTTGACCAAGATGTTATCCCAACCTTAGAGCATAAAGAATGTGAAAAGGATGCCTTAGAGGGTATTGATTCTGAGAGGCATGATCTTGGAGAAAAATCAGAATTGTTTTTACTTGGGGCTAATTTTGATCGGAGGCCTAGTGACGAAGATGAGGCAAGGTTTGAAGAAGAGGCACATGAGACTCAGGGCAGCCATGGTGACACCATTGCAAGGTACAAAGAAAATTCTGATTTCCATATGCATTATAAAAAAAACCACTAAACTTGTGTGGTCTTGACATTAATGAGGAAACTTGGAAGAAACAATTAATGGTGTCAGTTGAAAATGAGGTGTAGAAACTAACTAAGTTGGATGACATGAAGAGTCTTGTTAAAAATCTCATCCAAAAGACACCAAGAAATTAGTGTGAACAAATTGTTTCTCTTTTTAATTTGTAAAACATTAAGAGCACAGTGGGAGATATGAAATCAACTTATTTGAACATGATCAAAGATAGAGATGTGGCTACCAAGATTGTAGATAAGGCTATATCTACATCCAAGGAATTAAGGGTTAAGATTGAAGAGCTTTCCATTGAGCTTGAATCAACCAAGGATTCATTGGGAAACACTCAAAATAAATTACTTGAAGTAGAAGATCAACTTTATGTGGCCAGCCAATTTAGGGAACAAGAGAATAGAGAAAGGGATAAATAAATCATGCAGGTAATTGAGGAGCTTGACTTCATTCAAGAGAAAATAGGATTTTGGATCAGCAGGAGGATTGGTCTTATTTTAGAGATGAGGATAATCATCAGTTTGTTGATAATCCTTTATTTGAGTGGGATGTTGATTTGACTCATGATAATCCACTTTTTGAGTTGGATGAAAGAGACCTAACCAATTCCAGTGATGAGAGTGGATTTGATTACAATATTTTTGACCCAAGTGCAATTTCCAATCATGAGGTGTTGTATCAAGATTGGATTAGTGGGTCAACTTCCAGTATTAGTATTGTTGCCCACTTTTTGATCAACTTGCACATGATTGCAAAATCGGATCCATAGATGAGTTGGGTGGTTTCTTCTATCCAACAGTTGAATAGTTCATGGTTGAGGTTGGATGGCATAAATGATCTAATCCTAGGAGATGATTTTGTCACTACCTCAATACTCTCTCTCCTATGTCTTCAGTAGTATTTCAGTTTGATTATCACTACCCTTACATTTTTTTGTTGGTTATGGTGGTGTCTTTTGATGAGAAGACTGAATTTTAAGTTTTCACAGGATTTTGGGTAGCTAGCTGTGAGTATTTTTTTGTACAAAGTTCATTCATTTATTGCTTCCACTCTGGTAAGTGATTCTCACTACAGTTACTTCATGGGGATGATATGCATTATTTAAAATGATGTCTTGATGATTGTAGTGGTTTGGGTGTGTTGGTGTGTTTAGAACCTTTCTTTTGACACTTGGAGGTTAAGTGTTGATGCTATGATTTTGGTTTGCAACAATAGAGGCATTTCCTGGTTAGTAGATTTCAAAGATGTGGTAGTGATTGACTTGCTTCATATTTGGTGGTTCCATTCTAAGACTAAACTGGAACCTTGGGATCATATTGTTTGGTAGTTCAGTTGTCATTTCAGATGAGAGATCTAGTGTTAACTTTCTAGAGTTTACTCTTATGGCACATCACTTTGGTTCTCTTAGTTTAGCAACCGTTTGGGATGAGAGAGACAATTTTAACTTTCTAGAGTTTACTCCTATGGTACATCATTTTGGTTCTCTCAAAGAGCATTTCTTTGAGGGGTTGATTGATTTTACATAGTTTTTGATTACTAATCTTATAAGATGTTTTTAGGAGGTCTCTTGTGTTTCTGGAGTTTTTATGGAATAGCTTGAGGACAAGAAATTTTGGGAAGGGAGGACTGTAATGTCCTCATTTTTTATATTTTTATTTGGGTTAGTTTGGTTTTGACTCATTATTTTTAGTAAGTACTATATTTAGCAATTGGTACTATTGTGTGTTGAGGATGAAAACACACATCATTGGGAGCTGGTTTCAGTGGTGGAAGATTCAACCTAGCCAAGTTTTGAGTGATTTCATTTCAAGGGTCACCTAAGGCTTCACAATTTGAGGATTTATAGTATTTTGAGTGTGAAAGAATGAAGATTTTTAAGTATTTTTGAAGTGGTTTTTTGGTTTTGGGTATGTTGTGCTATTGGATCCATTTTGGTTGTGATTTGGTGATGATTCAGAGTTGTTTCAGAGGTCTAAAATATTTTTTCCTAAAATTTGGAAACTACCTTACCAAGGTCTAAAACTGAAAAAGGTTCATAACTTCATGCATGTTTGAAATCTCATTATGGGTATTACTCCTTTGGAAACCTCTCATCTTGGCATCCCATTTCTTTCACAAGTTTGAATTTATTGAATAAAATTTGATTTTTAGAGGGAGGTCTCCCTACCAAGGGAGTCATACATCTTTGGAGATTTCAGGGTTTTAGAGGCATACTATTGTATAGGCCATTTTCTGGATTTACCAAGGTTTGTAAAGCTGGTCAAGGGCATTGGAGATTAGGATGTTCATTGGACTGCACTTATACGCCATATGACACAAGTTGGAAGGGATATTCTACTACTATATGCCCATTACCAAGTCCAAAAACTATTATTACAAATCTAAAACTATGTATTAGCTTGATTTTAACTATAATAAATGGTCTTATCATATGATTATTATTCATTAAAGAAATATTATTTCTTCTCAATATTTACTTCAACCTTGTGATATGCAATGTGTTGTTATGCATCTTGAAAGCAATGGAAACAATCACTTAAACATCTTTGCAAACCAACAATCAACATACATAGGTTTAAAAAAAATTAGTGGTGACCATTACATATTTATAGTGGTCGGGTGGGGGGTGTACCATCCTCCCATCCATAGAGCTCTGTGGATGGTAGAGGTATAAACTTCCCCTTGCTCCCATTGTAATCCTTAATGGATAACACTCGTTGATTTGAAATGAAAAAAATGGCCTCTGAAATATTAAATTTTTATGTAACAAAGATTCTACAAATCCATATAATTAAATCCAAATAGACTAGTCCTCACCAAAACAACCTTTGACCTCTATTACACAAAACTTATAAACATTTCTTGTGCTTCTCCAATTCCTCCTCAACCATTGTTGTTTATTACATCATAATGGCCACATGAAAAGGAAAAGAGTGATTTCTAAACTCCATTTGGGACAAACAAAGGATGGTTTTGCTACCATCATTACCATACCAAACCTAGCATGATGGTTTGTTCACTATCACTGCCCCTTCCCAATTCTATACTGCATTTTATTTAAGCACTAGAATAAAATGAAGTCTATAATGAAGAAAAACACTCATTACAATCCTACTCAAAGATGAATTCAAACCCTAATAATTTTGAAAACATTTGGTTGTTGTCCTAAAACCATTATTTGAAGATTAACAAATATTTAGTACTTCTTCAATACAACCATGGTCCCCACTTAATACCTAGTTAATACTTTAACTATTTTTATTTAATAAGAAGCATGTTGACTCATGAGTAGGTTTTTGGCGACCCTATATTCAATGTAAACATACAACTAACAAGAACATTTATTTGACCATTAATACAAAAGAATAATAGTATATTAAAATTTTCAATCAACTAGAAGCAAATTTAATGACTTAACAAGGGATCCCTAAATCTTATAGGAATATAGATGAGTTTGACTAACTTAAAAAAATACTAAAAAACTTTACTTTATGCCTATGACATTACAAATCCATGAAAGCACCTTGTTTCATGATGCTCACACTCCAAACAAACATAATATCTCTATCGGTGCTCAAAATTGCATAGGCATACATGGTGGTCTAATGACAATATGATGGTTCATCTCACAACCCACATGATATGAATAACTATCCCTCTCAACCTTTTTGACCTTGATGGAAATGTTTGTTCAACATCTAGGACCCCCTCTTTCTCTTGTCTCATCTTCCCAAGCCTTCTTCCTTGCTTGTGTACACTTTTGATCATCTAAAATTGTAAGATTATCCTTCAAATAGGTGACCCAAAGCATGCCCCACCAAACCCCAAGCAGTTCAAAAAATTAAAATATAATCATAAAATTTGAAAAACAAAAATGTGGCTATATTCCCTACCTAGACATATATCATTTGCAACTAACAACTCTAAATTTGGAAATCATTTGGACATGAATATGACAAAAACTCAAACTTGGGTAGTAACGAGTGTTTCTCAATTTTCATATCTATGGGTCTAACTAAGGATGATTTATAGCCATAATTGGAATCCCCACATTGCTATCTCTCAATTGATTGTAACATTGTTCAATGTTGTTGTTGTCAATTTAGAGCCCAATTTTCCTCCATTGTAAATGCAAGAAAAATTCAAAATGAATCAACTTGACATATAAGGTTTAGTTTTTTCACTCTTTTGGTAGATCATCCACTTTAAAATAAAGCAACACATGTATATCTTATACCTTTCCATTGTGGTACGTCTACTTGTCTCTATTTTCTGCATACTTTGAGTCAATGTTTTAATTACTTGCACTTGAATTAGTTTTTCATTTTTTATCTAATAGGCTTCAACATATGATAAGAGAAATAAGAAAGGTAATCTATTTTTAGTTATCTAAATGCTCAAACAAGGGAGACATATTAGGGTTCATGGGGATAAGAGGAGGATCAATCCAAGACTACATGAATCATTTTTTAGTTCCTCTCATCTAGATCTAGAAGTGTAGAAGGGTTTAAATTTTAGTGCTGGAAGAGGTTTAAGCTAGGGAGGGAGAGGTGGGCATTGAGAAGAAAGTTTCAAATAAAGAGGTGATTAAATAAGAGGGTGCTCAAGATCGATATTGGATAGGGATACACAATCTCAAGTTGTAACACATCAATGACACTTGGGATCTTTGAAAAGATGGTTATGTCTAGTGTGGGTCACTTCCATTCCTTTATGAAATGGATAGGAGGAAGGATAGAAACAACCATTGGAGGCTAGGAAACCACAAGTGCATGACGAGAAGGATGTGTCATGGGTTTCTTTATTTGGACTATCAAAAGGGTGAGGAGGGAATGATATAATTTGTTGGAAAGTGAGAGATTGGAAGGTGAGGTTTATGTAGTAAGGGTGGCTTTCTTTCAACAATCAAAGAGGTCGAGGTAGGAACAAAGCTCACCAAGTTAAAAGCCATGAAACCACAAGAGTAATGAGAAGGCATACCAATAAGTATTGCTTTCCTCTAACCACTAAAGAGGCAAGGCTTGAGGAACATAAGAAATTAGTGAAGGCTAATAAATTAAAGGGGGGACATTTACAAAATAGGAAGAAGGATCACTAGACAAAAATTATCTCTGAGCCACTTATATTTTTTTTAAATATTGAAATAAGAAATTAGTAAAGGGTCAAAGAGGTTCATGGGGGTAAACCAAAAGTAATCCAATGAGAAGTTACCATGTAACGAGAGAGGCTGAAATCAATTGTGGTGAATCATATGCCTTGCGATCTATTGTGAGAGAACTTAAGACACTTATGAATAATGGGGGGGATCACTTGTATTAATGTAATACATAGGTGGCCTAAATTTAGATGAAAGAAATGAAAGTTAAGAATGATAGAGAAAGGGATGTCTAGGGTTTTTGGTCCTACTTGGATTTAAATGATAAGCAAACCCAAGGTACAAATGGAAAGGCCATCACATGAATTTGTATAAGGACTTGTAATTTCTCCTACTTGTCTTTATACAACTCATGGCCAATAAGAATTCATTTGTGTCTAAATTGGCCACGTTAATGGGATCAATAAGTACTCATCAAATGGGTTTGTCATTGACTTTAAAAAGAATGTAAAGAGGTCCATTATATATATCCATGAGCACATTGATAAAAGAGAAAGAGATGGTAGGTTTTATGGAAAGTCCAATCTCAATGGTGGGTGTTCACCATCATTACCATATCTATTAAAACAGAGGAGTAAATATCCATATTAATAGTATCTTGTGCTGGAAAAATAGGAATGTCAACAAATTTAGAGGAACGTTGTGAGAAATAGGACTTGTGTATATCTATAGAATCTATTTAGGCTTAGTGGCATACTTATTTCATTTATTTTTTATTTTAGAGACTTGGATCATATTTGAATTGATAAGCTCTTGCACTATGTTCTTATGATTCAAGCATCATTACTTATCATGGCTAGAGACTCTATAGTACTAGTAAAAGGCCTTTAGATCATATGAAGGTGTAAGGGGTTGATCATTGTCTAGTGATTGAATGGAAGAAAAAAACACTAAATTTTTGTTTAGGAGTTGCTACAATATTGAATAGAGAGATTCAAACAAATTTGTGAATTGTCAATTTCTTTGAGGTTTAAATAAAAAATAGCTAGTGTAATAGTAGGTGTTATGGGTAGGAGTGTTATTTACAATAGTAGGGTAACTATTATAAATATTTTTTTATTCTTCTTATAGTTATTATGTGAAGCAAAAGCCATGGATGATGTAGTAGGAGCCTACAAGGTGGGTGCCTTGAATTGGTTGACACTTTGTTGATAGTTGCAAAGGGTTGTGCAAAGTCATGCAAAAGAAGAATATCTCATTAGTAAAATGTTATCCTTGACTAAAGGCTAAATGTTTGTTATGAAAACCATTTGCAGATATAAAGTAGGTAGTGCATGTATGGAATGTGAGAGAACAAAGATTGGTATCTACATATAAAATCAATTAATTTTTCATAAAAGCCATGCTTGTAATGTACCAAGTTAGTAGAGGTGACTTGGGGGCCAATATTAGTTTGAAAGTGTTTTAAGGATTGATTTACTAATTGATCTAAAGAATTTATTGAATAATTGAGAAGTGAGAAATATCAATCTAGTGTGATGAATTTCAACAATTATGAGAAGATTCTTGCTAGCATGTAGTCTAGAAAAAAGTCACTACACAAGATTGTAAAGATGGACATGTATTTGCAGATGGCCCTTTCCATTGTACTTTTCATAGTGAGGCACCTCAAAGCTAGTAGGAATTAGGAAAACAAGAATGTACAAGGAAAAAGGGATACAATGATAGTATGATGGGATGAGAGGTTAAGTAGAAGAGGTGGATAGCAAGGTGAGCTACTGTTGAAAGTTCCCTACATCTTGCATAAGTTGGTTGATTATAGGATTTGTTTTATGCAAAGGGGGTAGAATAATAGCGAATATACCTACATTAGACTAAGTTAAACCTTGCAAGAGAAGATATGTGAACAAAAGGGGGTAGAGGTTCTAAGGTGCCTCCCAAGAAATCCATATTGCATGGCATGTGAAGGTGAGGAAAATCTAGAAGATGAAGCATGCCTAGTCTAGATTGTGTAGAGCAACATGACCATATATGTATTGAACATATAGAGAGTATATAAATGACATGGACATGGAAATTTGTTTACTAATCACATTAGACGAGCAGTCATTATTTCTTTTGAGGCAAGCAATTAAGGCTAGAATATCATTGCGAATTCTATGGGAAATCCCTTAAATAATCTTAAGACCTTTCAAATGATTATTAAGAGATTGGTGACACAATGACAATAAATGTTCTCACCTTACCAAATTTTGAATAATTAACAAGACCAGCTAATCGAAGTCGCACATTTGGGAGTGAGAGGCATGTAGTGTGATCTCATGGTCAAAGCTAGAGTTTGTATTATCATTTAATCAAAATGAAAACTAATAAAATTAGGAGAAATCCTATTTGTGGCTGTTGTAGCATGAGAGTAAGACATTTTTATATTTTGATATCTTGTGCAAATAACAATGTTAGAATGTGAAGATTGGGTCACAAAGCTCATAATAAGGTTTCACAACACAATATAAAGAGAGATGGAAGGAGAATTCAATAGAGATATGGAGAGGGAGAGAGATAAAGACATAGGAAGAGAGTTAAAGAGAGAGGGAGGATAAAGAGATAGAGGGAGAGGAAAAGAGAGATAGAAAGGGAGAGAGAGAGAGAGAGAGAGAGAGAGAGAGAGAGAGAGAGAGAGAGAGAGAGAGAGAGAGAGAGAGAGAGAGAGAGAGAGAGAGAGAGAGAGAGAGAGAGAGAGAGAGAGAGAGAGAGAGAGAGAGAGAGGGGGGTAGAGAAACATAAATTTTTGGTGAGAGGTAAAAAGGATAAGAGGGAGAGGGAGAAAAAGATAAAGAGAGGGAGAGATAAAGAGATAGAGGGGGGGAGGGATATAGATAGATAGGGAGAGGGATATAGATAAATAAGGAGAGGAAGAGAAGGAGAGGGAGACAAAGAGAGGGAGAGAGTAGACAAATAACATATTTTATGTTCTATAGAACTTGTTCACATTTTGTGGAAGATTGCATGAGCTCCTCTAATTGACCCGAGACAACCACAACATAACATCACATAAAAACAACACAAGACATCACATAAAACATTAAAACACAACACATACATTTTATTTTATTCAAAAAAATTATTTACATACTATTAAACGTACAACTTAAATATTGATGGTTTTAATTTGTCATATTTAAAAAAAATGATGCATTGATAATATCTAAAAATTAATTTTAAGCTTTAAAGGCTATTAGTTATGTCATTTGCAATAATTTTATAATTATTGAGACAATTATGTCATGTGAATGACATTCATAAAGTGAGTTAATGACTATCATTTAAATGTTGTTTTCATAAGGGTAATTTATTAATATGTGATGAGTCAAAACATTTAGCTTTTCATTATGGTGGTATTGTTATGACATGTGAATTATGTCAATTTTGAATGTTATTTTCATAAGGGTGGTTTATGATTGTCCATTATGTTACTTGAATGTTATATTGTGATTCATAAATGATAAATTTATTAATAAAATTATGATTCGTAACTTTAATGTTAATATCAAAATAAATAAAAATTAAACATTAACTAGAAAACAAAAAAAATGCAAGAGACACAAGAGATATACCTTAAAGAATGGCCTTGGCCTATTGACCATTCTTTAAGCTGTCAAAAAAATACCCGACCTTATGGAATGGCCATGGCCAATGACCATTCCCTTAGGTCTCTAAAAGGGGTTTTTAACCCCTTCCAATAACTTTTTTGTATTAAACATTGTATTTTTACATGTTACAAAGTTATTATGTCAATGTAATTGACATATATATTACAAAAGAAATGACAAATGACCAACCCCATCATTTGCTGCTCTAAATCTACTCCTACGCTTGATCCCGCCATAATGGTGAAAACAAAACTAACTCAAAAAGCTGCTTAGCTCTATTTGGGATCCTTGTAGGCAAATTGCTCGACAATCCACCTATTCCAAAAGCAACATGCAAGAAACACATAAAACAAAGGCAGGTAGTCAAAAAAATGCTCCTCAAAACAATCTAAAACACAAAGCACGTGCACATACCAGGTGTCTATTTTATATTCTTCCAATCTCACTAAGCACATCAACTTCAATGATTTCAGCTTCTCTATAATATAAACTCACCAACAATCATAACAGCTACAAATTCTCTAAATAAATTTTCAAAACTTAAGAAATAGAGAGTTAAAAGGAAAAAAAACCACAAGTCTAAATTTACCTTCCAGCATTTTCCTTGGGAATGTTGTCTGCAAGAACATAAAAATAAATACAAATCAATCTATTAGAAATGAAAACAGATCGAAACATTCGTTGCTGAGAAAAATAAAATTAAGATAAAATAAATGGACTCTAAAAGACTATGGATCAATGAATTTAGAGATAAGACTGTCATGAGTTGGAAACAAACTAACTGAATTTAGAGATAAGACTGTCATGAGTTGGAAACAAACTAACTGCCAAAAGAGACTAGAGGTTGGGTAATCATATTTATTGTGGAGATCTGATCACGTTGAATGTGTATTAGTCTTATGAGTTTCAATCTGTTAAGCCTACCTACACATATAATTTACTTGCTTAATACCTATATCTTTGTTTCTCTTCCTAGACTGTGAGAAAAATGTACAGTCAGGCAGGGCCTTTTCATTTCTTCCCATGATGCTTGCTGGCCTCTGTAGTTTTTAGAAGTTCCTGTGTTTTTCTGGTATCACAAAGTGTCCTGGGATGATGTGGGTAGGGTAGTGCAAAGGCCCCCACAGTATTTTTGTTTTGGACCCTCTATCCCTTGTTTTCACCTCATACTGACGAGAAGTACTAGCATATATACTAGAATGCATAGTTCTTGCCTATAGACATAGGGGCATATTTTCCTTAGGATTTGTCTTAGGGCTTAGCAACATTTTTTTTTGCAGACCTGCAGACCACCGACCTAGACAGAAGAATAGTGTTTTTCATTTAAGGTCTAGGCTCTAGATTAACTGCAACACCATATATCTGATCCATAGCAAGTGAACACCAGGAAATTGGGCGATTCTTTTTTAGAGAGGTCTTTCAAAAGAATCTGTCGATTGCCTGGGTTTATTCACATTCATAGTGCCACAATGAGAAGTAAGGGCAGCCTAATAATTGGCTTTTTAAGTGCTTTGTCATTCATAGTGCCACAATAAGAAGTAAGGGCAGCCTAATAATAATAACAACAGCAGATTGATTTTAAACATGGTGATAAATATAGTTCAGTAAATGCTAATAAATAAATTTGATTTTGGGCTGAGGAGCAGAAAAGATCACAAAAAGTATAATAGGTTAATTGGATGCTATTTTCTTAGAATGCACAGGAGGAGGTGTCTCTCCAATAACTTACAAATAGAAAAGAATAATTAACCTAACAATCACTAATACATTTTCATCATTTTGTATAATAAGGATAATGTGTAAGAATACTTATCTAGAAGAAGAATTTTGCTTCCATTAGTCAATTCTTCCTTTACTCTGCCTCTTCCTCTGTTACCACAAATCAAAATACCAAGAAACCAGAACAAGCAAACAAACAGAATAAATCATCAAACAAAACAAATTAAAATAAAACACAGAACAAACCAAACCAAACAAAACAGAACAAATCACAGATCAATAACATGAATAAACAGGACAGCGTGCACGCTTTAAAAAATAATAAATATGAAAGAAAACAAAACAAAATTAGAAAGAAAAAAAGAAGAAAAATCAATTTCAATAAGATGCACAAAACAAATTTATGTGCAAGTGGCAAATCTCCTCATGACTACGTTTCAGATTGCTGAGAGGTTTGTCTTCAGTACTGGTAACCTCTTAAACAGAGAGCGCTGTAAATCCAAACAAATCGGTAGCCTATGCAGCTGCTTTTTCTTACCCGTATATTATTCTTCCCGCTCTCCCCACAACGTTCCATTTTTTTGAATTTGAATTCATTTCCAAATGGTGGTTTATCTTCTAGAATCATTCCTATGTCATTTGAATTATCCCAGGCAAGATGGAAATAACCTCAATTTTTAAATTTCAAATTTCAAATCTAAATTTCTCTTTTTGGATTATAATAGTCATTATGAGCTAATTTGACACATGTTTATGTGACATGTTATTGTATCGTGATATTTAAAGGCATTCAATGTTACATTAATTTATATGTACTTTATTATCGTGAAATAATTAAAGCATGTTTCAATTTTAAAAGGACAAATAATCAAATCCATTTTTTTAATGTATGATCCACATGTATGCATGTGTATGTTGTCTCTGATATCAGTCCTCATTGTTAACTCACCCTCATAATGGATTGACTTAGGATAACACGTTCTGAAAGCTATCCATAAACATTGTCTTGACCACATTCAGCTATCAAAGGAGCAAAGACAAATGTAGCTTTCCTAAATGAAGATTTTGTCAAATCACTTGGACACATGGCATAGTTTAGTTTCTTGCGTAAATCAAATATTAGCATTTCCCTCCATTAAGTTGATTTGGGCTTATCATTTTATTTTATATGCAACTCACTTGTCCATGTGCCTTACATTGATTCTATTTCTCCTATGATTTGTAATAATGATAAGCACATACCTAGTAAGGATATACCATGTGTTAATGATACAACTAGCATGATAACCATTGATGGCATCGCATCTCTTCATATATCCATGACATTATTATACCTATTGATTATTTATATATTATATATCATGATAGCCCTAAGTCCATAGATTCATGTTCTTATAGTGAATTACCTTATTTTACATGTAATAATATCCTTCATAATATTTTTGTACATTTCAAGTTAATCCTATGAATGCTCATAATAGTATTTCACATAGTGAGACCTTGCATGATAATAATATGCATCTTGATAGTACAATAGCTTCTCATTCATCTCATTTCGATATGCCATTATCTTGCCATTCACTACATAATGACATTATGGTTCTTAGTGAGGACTTCCTATTTAGTGCTTAAGTTGATACTACAAATTCTTCCTTACAAATTAAATTATTCCTTGTTGATAATTATAAGTGTGTACATGATGATATTTATTGATAAGATTTTAGACAATAAAAATGGTGAATATTTCTAATATTTTTAGTTATTATTGGATGTTCTCATTATCTACTTTTATAAAATTGGTCTCTTGAGGATATATAACCTAGTGATAGGTCTTCTCATGCTTTATCTTTTTATTATTTACATGAAATATACATATCATTGTCCCACTTTTTGTGTTCATACTTCTAATAGAGATAAACGTACATTTCAATTCACAGCTAATTCAAAAGATGATCACATAGTTGGGCTTCAATATCAAGACTAGTTAGAGGTTGAATTGTTCCTTTAAAACGACTAGCTTTCTCCCCTAATGTATGAATAAAACTTCAGAGGACTATGATACTATCAATAATCTCAAGAACACACAAGCTAAGATGTCCATTTGGTATCCATTGTGCACATCACAATTGTATATCGAGTTCGTAAAAAAACATTTAAAAAAATAACAATTAAATTATACCACTATTCCAGAATATGTGACATAGTTGATTGAATCTATATTAAATAATGAGTGACATGCTATTTCATTTTATGATGTATAACTCTCATGTGATTTAATTATTACGTTTAAACAATGACAAATATAACAAGTGAAATATTAAATAATCCTTAGCTTATAATGCCTTCATTTAAAAATATATATTAGGGATTGCTGGAAATATTTTAAAGGTAGATACATCAAATTTAAATCCATATAGCCTAGCCTTAGTGGATATGATGATGTTCAAGAACATGTTTAGTGACAATTACCCTTCCTATCACAATAAAACCATGCATATCAAACCATTTGTCCCATGTGATGACCAAAAATGATGTTACAAAGCTCTTTTAGGATTTGTATGGCTGTATGCTGCGAGATCCTACCATATGTAAGAATTATATGTGTTATAAACCTTAAAGTCCTAAATCATGTAAATTATATTTAATTGTGCAGATGATATTAAATAATGTATTATCTTCAAACATTATGGAGTAAGAAAAATAGGATACCCATGTGAAGGTGGGGACATTATTTATTTATTATTTATTCTTTAATATAATTGGAATATTGTGTAAGGGGACATTAATTAGGGAGGTTACATTCAAAAAGGTTAAAATTGTGAATTGTAGAGTATCTCCCTAATTTGGTGGTTATGCAAAAATCATTGAATGCCCTCACATGGACTACCTATATTTGGGAAGTACTCGATTTGACTATTATGACATAATATATGACATGTAAGATAGGTCTAAGATGTGTAATATGTATAAGAAGAGTTACCATTCCAATTTTCTTGACCATGACTATGGGGGCAACAAATTTTTATACGATTCTCAATTTTGAATCATAGTTTTAGAGATCGTTTGGTGGTTTATAATTTCCAAATTTCCTATTTATTAGGGAATGCGATAGAAGTTTCTAAATTTCCTTTGTAAATACTCTTAGGTTGTGTAATTATTTTCAAAAGGAAATTTGCTTCTATTCATGTATACTCTTATGTGATTAATGCAAGCTTGGGTATCTTTGACAATGGACATATTTTATGCAAGGGTTTCTCCACATTTTCTAATATTCATATGGTTTATGTGTTTTATATTTTTTTATCTATTTGTACATTAATATATTGTTGGTTTAATCACTTTCTTAGTTAGATTTAATATTCGGTATATTAGAGCTATAACTTAATTTTAGAAGCTTGGGATACCTTTCTTTTAATGTTTTGTGTTTTTAGTAGGAGTACCTTGTTTAGCGATTTGCAAATATGAGTGTGGTTAGAGAGTCCATGTGACAAGCACATCTAGTTCATAGATTAATAATTTCAATGGCTTTAGGTACAAGCTAAGGAAACTAAATATGGACTCTCTCTTGGATGAAAGAGATCAATGGAGGGCTATGATAAAAAAGGAAAGGCATATTGGGCTATCAAATGAAGACTAGAAGAATTTGGAAAAAGAATATTGAGGAACAATATCACTATGTCTCTCCAATTTCATCCTTTTGAACATGTCTTTCATGAGACTACGACATATTGTCTATGGAGAAGAATAGACCTGTGAAATGTACCAAACTAAGAGCCTTTTTAATATATTGAATTTCAAATATAAATTATATTCCTTTAAAATGAAAGAAGGAGACTCTATAGATAATCGCTAAAATTATTTTAATATTATTTTGATTCATTTAGGAAGTATAAATGCTAATCTTGATGATTATAAATGTATTTTCCCTCTTTTCTCTTTATCTAAATCTTAAGAGAACATAATAGTTGTAATTGGTGATGGTATTATTGAGATTAAGGTGGATTCCTTTGTTGCTACTTTTTTCAAAAAGTATTGAAGTAAGCATCCATGAACACGGGTTATAAGGATGAACTACACATTTAAGGTTGACCCAATTAAAATGTGGTAAGGAAAAGGGCGATAAAGAAATTTCTAAGCCAAAATATTGTCCTAAAACCTTTAGTAAGATTATAGTGAGAATTTGGAATCATGGGAATAAAATCCATGTAAAGAAGTAATATAAATAGAAGAATAATTCTTTTGAACATTCCTTTGATGATAAATTCTATAATGATGAAAATAATGATTTGTTTATTTATGCTAACATTGTTATTGATGACTAATGGTTGATTGATTTAGCTGCATTATATCATGAATTCTTGAAGGAGGGTGAGTTGTAGGATCATCATGGGCCAAACATTGGTAACAGGAAAAAAGATGCATCTTTAATTAGATAAAATATTTCACATCCCCAATGTACATTGCCTCTCCAAAAAACATATAAATTGAGGCACATTCTCATCCATTTCATCATCACATTTTGAGATGAATTTATATTATCAAAATAGTTACCTTTTGTACAAGAGCATCCACATTCCAATCATCATAGATACAAATCATGTCTATAATGGAGATCTTTGGTATATTTTCTTTGTTTGTTTATCTTAATTCTTTGTTTGAATTCCTTTGTTGAATTATCTTTGAGGTTTTGTTTTGATTTGAATAGAAACTTTCATTCTTGTTTGTTTCCATTTCATATTTCAAATTAGAGAAAATTACATTCTAGCAAATTTGTTGGGAAGTTTATCCCTTTTCTAACTATATTTTTTTTTTGTGCCTTGTAGTACTTTATGACTAAGAGTTTTTTGTAGGTTTTTGCCTTCTTTTAAGTGGATTCAGTGATTGATTTTTTTATAGAAGCTTCCTAGGGTGAAATTGAGTCCATGCTCAAAACCAGAGTAGATGACAAATAAATTTTGACTTCTAATACTCAATGGTTTCCTCACATCAATTTTTTGTGTTTTTTGTACTGCTCCCTGATTTTTACGTGTACATAATTTCGTACCATTGACAATACATAACTTGTATGGTCATATACTATGTATTGTGTAGACATAAGTTGTACATACACCCTGAGGTATATATAATTAGAGATAGGAAAATTTATATGTTGTAGGCATATATTTACTATAAATAACACTATGTACTCATCGACCATACCAACTCCAAAGTTTTTAATGATTTTACTACTAAAAGGTCATTTAATATATTCATTTTAGATCTATTTATTTATCACGCCTAATATTTCCTTAGGTTTCATTTGTTTGATATTATATTTTCATAAGATGTATAATATATACATATAGTCATATATATCCATATCCACCTATATATACTACATAATTGTTTCATCTAAAATTTTCCTATATCAATGGAATATCAAGATTTTTCCTTAAAATATACCAGTATAACTCCTAAACCACTTATATATCCATCGATACCATAAGTTTTAAACTAAACCTACCATTATCAGGGCCCCAAACCCATGGGTTTTATTTGTAAACCATAAATTTCTCAATTTGGCAAGCTTGTTGATAGTCTAGTTGGCTCGTCATCACATTCCTAGCCATGTCAATTCTATAGGTGAATGCGACATTGGGTAGCACCCACCTAATTTTAAGATATTTGTCATGAATCTTGACCTGTCACCATGTATCCAAAGTCATTCATGACATGCCTATATTAGGCAAGGTCATTTAATTCGTCACAAATATATCACCACGAGAATGGATGCTTAATTATTAAGGTGTTATTTTATTATCACGTAGAGGTGCAAGTGCTTGACTACTTGCCAATTATATTTTAACAATATGGGAATTGCTACACCCATATTTATTTTGTAGAATGTAACATTGACTATGTGAAAGGTGTTAATTCTTAGAACCTTCTATTTTGTATACTTTTATATGGGTCAATGTCCCTTAAGAGAGCGGATACAAGGAACTATACTCATTTGAGATATGAGTCACATGGTTTTTTATATGATTGATTTTTTTTCTTATTTTCACTAGCTTTTGTATGTAATTCCTTTCATGTTTCTGAAAATTTTATCCTTCAAACTACTAACATGAAGGTTTTGAAATATGTTTTCTAGAGATTTGATTATAGACCTTTTATTTCTTATATGTGCTTGATTTGATTCTTTTTAGACATAAAAAAAATTGGTTAAAATTCACTTATACATTTAGATCTAGGTTTAAATGTTAGTTGTCATTTAATCCCCAGGGTAAACTTATGTATGCTCTAATATCATACTCTATAGTGATCTTGATGATCATAAATAAGTGTTATCTTGTTTTCATTTTAGGGGACCTTCCTTGGATTTTATCAAGGGGATGACCTCAACCCTAGAATTCTAGTTGAATATAAAAAGTAGGTTGTGAATTGAAGAACATGCCTCATAAAAAGAGATATTTTTATATTGAAGCTAAGTTACCAAGCACCTAATGTTTGGGTAATGAAGGGGAAGAGTGATTTACTCTCTAATATAGTATATTTAGCATTTTTCACTTTCATATTCATGGATTAGGCCTCACATACCCTTGAGGTAGCTCAAGAATTCCCTTAGAAAGCCTTATAAGACGGAATAAGGTCTTTTGACCACGCTTTTGTAGTACATTGAATATATAGTCAGTCGAGAAGTTACTCACTATTTACTTCTAAGTGGTAGAGGTAAATCTCACTTTCAAAAAGGATTAAGCCTCAAAGGTAATGGGTATGTGGGTGGTACATGACTTTTATTCCATATCTACCCACACACTTAGTAGATATTATATCAAGTGAGTGTTAGAAGTTTGGGGAGATTGTTGAAGTTTTTCATTAATGATGTTGATTGGCAACATGAGCATGAAAGGTTCATAACAACATGATACAATGTTTTCATTGATGTCAAAATTGCTACAAATTATTTTAATTAGTTCTAACAGGTTTTGGAGTTGTTAAGGAAGACATTTTTTCAAGATGATTTGATCTGAAAACATCTGTTGTGTGCAAATTTGACTAAGTGTCAAATCTGCCAGTTTGGTGCAATAGTGCACTGGGATTCGGGTCCACACCACTCCGCAAATGAAGATATCACTTTGTGCTTCTAAAATCATTTTTTGGATGTTAGATGTACCTAATTCCAAGATTCCATCATTTTTGAAGAAGTGAATAGAGAGATATGAATAATAGAGTTATGCCTGACATATTACAATCATTTTTTATGTAGTGTGTTTGTGTGGGAGAATTTACACTTCTCCGTAGATGAGTTTTTGGCCTTGTGATTTTGAAGATAAGTTGCCAGATGTTAGTAGAGCATTGATTCCAAATGGCATCGAGTTTTGGGGACTACATGTTGGGATGTGGATACACAGTTGAAGGTTTTTTCTTTTAAGTATTATGCAAAGCTGACCTAATATGTTTGAAGGTATGCAAAGGTTAAATATGTATTTCTATCTTATGTGGGATCTATTATAGGTCCATGCTGACCTATCTTAAGATATTTTTAGTTTTGAATTATGGTGTGTTGTGTGGATGAAATGTTTTGAGCCGACAAGTTACATTCTAGGTATTACATCTAATTAGGCCAACCTAATTGATATTATACTTGGTGCGGATATATAAGTTGGATTATTTTTGGTGTTTTGAGGAAATGGATGTGACATGCATTATGTGTGATGCAAATTTGATCAGATCCATAAGGTTTTAAAGGGGAAACAATCTATGTCCTATGATATTCCTAGGAATTCCATAATTTTTATCTATAAGTCTTTGCAAGCTTAAAATAATCCTCATTTAGTGCACCACAATCACTTAGATCTACCCTAACAACATGTGCACACCTACTCTCTTTTCGTAGGTCCTTTTTTGGTTTTACAAAGGAAATCCCCATGAAGATTCATAGGAATCCCATAGTCAAGTTCTTTAACATGGTCATAAATGATTGTCATCCATTAGTGGTATGACTACCCCTTACTATGTCCATGCTTATAAACCACTATGACTATCATAATGTCTTGAAAACTAGGACTATCATAATGACTATGATTGTTCAAGCTTCATGAACTCTTGAAAGGATTGCCCTTGAAATTTGACACTTTAACTTGTCAATCTTTCTTGCAATTCAGAAGGGTTTCCCTTCTTACAAGTGAAAAAATAGGGTTTGTGCCTATAATCTCTTTATTTCTCACTGCCCAACCTAGTTCTATGTGAATGTGTAGCAAGTGTTTATGTGACTATCATATAAAGTCGTGAACATTATTATAAGATTTTTCCCTTTATGATGAATATCCCTTCTTAAATTTTGTTTTCCTTTGATCATGATTAGTCCTCCTTTGTGATGCCTTTGTGTATGCAATGTAAACTTGCAAGGTGGCATAGTTTTCATTTTGTTCATCGTGAGACCAAATTGATAGTTCCAACATGTCTGGGTGGGTAGGTTTATGCTAGGAAATGTATTGTTTTGCACCCTAGAATACCAGAACATTCCTGGCTATATTCTATCGGTGATTTCTCTTAAGAGACCAAACTGCAAAAAATGGAAAACTTTGATGAGCTCTTTCTTAGAAATTGTGGCACTTAAGATTTTTTTTTCTAAAACTATAAGATCATGTAGGGTCCCTCTACAAAAACCTCTCTCATTTTTTCATATCTCTAATCCATTTTCCCAAGGTGACAAGATTTTACACGTTGCAAAAAGTGTCAGATGCATGCAGTCTAAAGTTGCAAGGTGTCTTAAAAGTTTTGTTTTGTTCATCATGTGACCAAATCGATAGTTCCAACATGTCTGGGTGGGAAGGTTTTTTCTAGGCAAGGTCCTTTTTCACACCCTCTAAGCATATCGAATCATTCTAGGCTACATTGTACCGACTCTTTCTTGGAAATCGTGGCACTTACAACCATTCCATCTAAAGGTACATGGTCATGTAGGGTACCTCTACAATAACCTCTCTCCTTTTCTCTTATATCTAATCCATTTGCTCAGGTGACATGTTTTCAGTTGATGGAAAAAGTGTCAAATGCATTGAAGAGAAAGTTGCAAGGTGGCATAAATTTTGTTTTGTTCGTCATGTGACCAAACTGACAATTCAAACATGTTCGGATGGGTAGTTTTATACTAGGAAAGGTCTTATTTCTCACACCAACATGCCAAAACATTCTATGCTACATTATAGTGGTGATTTCTCTTAAGAGACCAAAGTGTGAAAAAGTGGCCAAATTTGATGAGCTATTTCTCAAAAACCATGGCACTTATAAATGTTCTATTTGAAGGTACAAGATCACATAGGGTCCCTCTAAAATAACCTCTTAGTTTTTCATACCTCTAATCCATTTTCCCATGGTGACAAGTTTTCGGTTGATGGAAAAACTGTCAGATGCATTTAGTCTAAAGTTGCAAGGTGGCATAATTTTTGTTCTTTTGGTTGAGTGACCAAACCAAAAAATCCAACATGTCCAAGTGGGTAGGTTTATGGTAGGAAAGGTCATGTTTCACACCCCAGCATGCCAGATCATTTGAGGCTAAATTATACCGATGACTTCTTAAGAGCTCTAAGTGTAAAAAAGTGGCAGACCTTGACGAGAACTTTCTTGAAAACCATGACACTGGGTGATCCCACAATAGTGGTTTACAATTTTTGGCCAAACTAGACATTGAAATATTTTTTTCTAACTAAATCTTCACTTTTGGGCACCTATAGCGGCTAAACCATGAGGAATTTGAAGATGATGCAAACTAGAGTTTCGTGACATTTTATCTGTAGATTCTATATGTTTTTTTTTCAAAAATTTTGGAATCAGATTGCACCTCTTTTTCCATCTCCCTCAAAAACTAGTTTTTTTTAGAAAACAACATTTTTAAGGAGTGACGCTCACCGTATAATGCATAACTTTTTTCCATGAAGGATAAAATTCTAATTCTTTCGAATTTAGATTTGTAACTCCGATATCTAGTGCTTCCAATTGGTTAGATAGTTTTTTATTGAATATTTTTTCTTTAATCAAGTTTTGAAGTCAAACCAATTACAATTCAGACATAGGCAGACTGTATAACACGTAACTTTTTTTGTATGTATCAAAATTCAATTTTTTTTGTTGGATCAAGGACTTCAATATTTGGTGCACTCATATTTTTCAATTTTTTTTTGATAATCTGCTATTTTTCCACATGTGCAAAACAAAGAGCTTGATTTTAGTGAAAAACCTATGTTTAATAAAACTAAAAAAATAAATACATAATAAACCAAAAATATTTAAATTAAGTCATTGGATAGCTCATTTTGAGGACTACTTGATTCTAGTTTGGTTTGTGAAGTCTCCTCCATTTTCATCCTCAACCTGAGCTTCAAAACACAAAATTCGGACTTTTTTGATGCTAGAGGATGATAAGGTGGGAATTAGGGGGTTCGAGAGAACTAGATTCGAACCCCCTCTCAAAAAGTGTTTTTCTTTGTTTTTGGGGGAATGGGGTCCACCTTGCATTTAATGGTTTGCATGAACCAGGGTTCATTCAAACCCTTTTTTGGTTTGCTCGAACCCCAAAAACTAATTTTTTTTGTATGGGGTAATTTTTTGCCACTTTTCCTTCCTCACTCAAATTGTAAACCACTTTTGTGGGTTTACCCCAGTTAGAAATGTTTCATCTAAAGGTACAGGATCATGTAGTGGCCCTCCACAATAACCTCTCCCAGTTTTTGATATCTCTAATTTCCATTTTTCCAGTTGTGACAAGTTATCAGTTGATGGAAAAAGCGCCAAATGAATGCAATCTAAAGTTGCAAGGTTGCATAATTTTCATTTTTTTTGTCATTCGAACAAATCGGAAATTTCAACACATCCACATGGGTATTTTTATGGTTGGAAAGGTCCTATTTCACTCCCAAGCATACTAGAACATTCTAGACTACATTGTACCAATGATTTCTCTCAAGAGACCAAAGTGCAAAAAAGTGGAAAACTTTGATGAGCTCTTTCTTAGAAACCATGGCACTTAAAATCATTACATCTAAAGGTACAAGATCATGTAGGGTACCTCTACAATAACCTCTCTCAGCTTTTCATGGATCCAATCCATTTGCACATGGTGACAAGTTTTTAGTTGATGGAAAATGCGTCAAAAGCATTGAAGAGAAAGTTGCAAGGTGGCATAATTTTTGTTATGTTCATCATGCGACCAAACTGACAAATCCAACACATTCGGGTGGGTAGTTTTATGCTAAGCAAGGTCTTACTTCACACCCTAACATGTCACAAAATTTGATGAGCTTTTTCTCAAAATTCGTGGCACTTAGAAAAAAAAATTCTTAAGGTACAAGATCACATAGGGTCCCTCTACAATAACCTCAATTTTTTATATCTCCAATCCATTTTCCCATGGTGACAAAAATTCACACATTGCAAAAAGCATCAGATGCATGTAGTCTAAAGTTGCAAGGTGGCATAATTTATGTTATATTCATCATGCAACTAAACTGATAATTCCAACATGTCTGGGTGGGTAGGTTTATGCTAGCAAGGTCATGTTTCACACCTGAACATACCAGATTGTTCTGGGATACATTATACTAATGACTTCTTAAGAGCTCTAAGTGCAAAAAAGTGGCAAAATTTGATGAGTTCATTCTAAAAAACTGTGACACTTAAAACCATTTTGTTTGAAGGTACAAGGTCACATAGGGTTCCTATACAATAACCTCTCAATTTTTCATATCTCCAATCCATTTTCCCATGGTGACAAGTTTTAAGTTGGGAAAATGTGTCAAATGCATTGAAGAGAAAGTTTCAAGGTGGCATAATTTTTGTTTTATTCACCATGTGACCAAACCAATAGTTCCAACATGTCCGGCTAGGCGGGTTTATGCTAAGCAAGGTCCCGTTTCACACCCCAGCATGCCAAATTGTTCCAAGCTACATTGTATTAGCAATTTCTCTTAAGAGACCAAAGTATGAAAAAGTGGCAAACTTTGATGAGCTCTTTCATAGAAATAGTGGCACTTAGAAATGTTTTTTCTTAAGGTATAGGGTCATGTAGGGTACCTCTACAATAACCTCTCTTAGTTTTTCATGTCTCCAAGCCGTTTGGCCATGACAAAAGTTTTTCTATTGCCCCAAAAACCGTCAGATGCATGTAGTGTAAAGTTGCAAGGTAGGCCAATTTTATTTTTTTTCATTATGGTGCCAAACTGTCAGTGCCAACATGTCCAAGTTGGCACATATACGCTAGGCATGCTCCTGTTTTGCACCCCAACTCTCCTAAACATTCCAAACTGCAATGTGTTGATGCTTTCTCTTAAGATCCCTAAGTGCAAAAAAATGTTGAGCTTTGACACATTATTTCTTAGTATCGATGGCATATAAAAATGTTTTTTCTGAACCTATAGGTGCATGTGAGGCCCCTCTACAACAACCTCTCTTAGATTTTGAATACTTGAAACCATTTCATCGCGGTGAAAGTTTTTTTGATGCTCCAAAAACCGTCAGATGCATGCAATGTGTAGTTGCAGGGCAGCCTAGTTTTTGTTCTATGTGTCATGGGGTTGGACCATCAAAACCAACACATCCACGTGGGCATTTCTATGCTATGCATGATCATGTTTTGCACCCCAACTCTCCCAAACATTATGATCTAGACTGTATCAATGCTTTCTCTATGTATGGAGATAGCACAAGGGTACCACATGGGTACATGAGATGTCTATCTGCATGGGTACTAGTTGTATTAATCCCTTACTTCAAGAATTCTTGGTGTTTTACAACTGATAGGTGATGGTGTGGAAGAGCTATAAGGGCAGTGATTAAAATGTTATTAGACAAAAGGCATAAATTAATGAGGGAAATGATTAAAATGCTATGTATTATAAAGATAAACACACAATAGTTTTGATGTGTGCATAACATGCATATATTATAATGTATTTGTGTTATGGATCGAGCTTATTGATCCATACCATGCTTGCATTATATTTTTAAGAGGAAAGTACATTATGTTGAATCAACTTCAAAACTCTTAGTGGCCACTTGTTTTTCCACCATTTCCATGCATTTATGCATCTATTTAGTATGTTAGTAGGGCCTTGTTTTAGTTTCTATTAATTTTTAAATTAATCAATAGACATTTGTTATATATCATACTTGTTTTTATATAAAATCCTTCATATTGGTGTTATGATGCTTAATTTATAAAATGGGTTTTTTCAATTGGTACCTAATGCTAAAGTTAAACCTCAACACAACTACAATGTACCACACAGTCAAATTCTTCTACATTTATTGCATCATTCATAATATGCAAAACTTTCTTTGTAAATGTATTACTCATTTGACTATAACATTTATATATGTCACAACTTGATTCCTTAGAGGCTTTAATATATCATTTATGACTTTTGTTTATATGTTTATCCTTTGAAGAAAAAATTTTATATTAAAAAGTCAATATGCATACCCTTAGTGTCCTCTAATAGTATGTTTTTTATTTATAGAAGTGTGAGCTGAGAGGAAAAGAATTCAATGATATAATATGATAACAATGGTAACATAATATTTGCATTAATCAAAAATCCATAAGGCCATACAACATTATATGTCAATAAAAGTATACAATATATCCAATAAAGTCGTACAAGCTTGCAAGAAAGCCACATGGACATAAAATGTCACATATCAATAGTATAAAACATATGTCTAAAAATTCCATGTAGCCATACAACAAGCGACCCTAATACATAGTCATTTCCCACTAGGGGAAGGAAATAGATCACACACTTCCTTCAACTATCGACTGGATGGAGTTGCCTTTGATGTTGTCTTTTGAATGCACTCACTCGTCCTCCTCTCTTCACTCATCCGAAGATCCAAATGATACAATAAGGAGAATAGACATTAATATATATAAATTGAATAGTGGAATGGCATATAAAAAAATCACTTATCGTAAATAAATAATCAACATGTTCATCCACAACAACAGTGCGTTGATGATTTAGAGTGACAAGCCCCTATAGCAAGCATCAAAATAGCAATTAAACTACATACGAGTATCATTAAAATTTTCAATAATAGACCAATAAAGGAGCAAATATAAAGTTAAATTTACTAATTTATCACATACCTTTGTCAAAAGATCAGAAATTGCTATTGTTGTAACAACTCCATGTTCCATCGTGCCACAAACATTGCTAGGGTTATATGATGTCAACATCTGAAAATGAAACAACAAATATAAAGTTTTTTATCACTTTCATTAGTTTTTTTGTTTAATTAAAATACAAACTAGATGGAAATTAAAAATCTTGGGATCAAATTATTGGGAGAGTATATCTCAAAGAAATTTGTTGATTATTGTCTTGAAAGTGGAATTTGAAGTCAATATACCACTTCATATGCAAATCACCAAAATGGGATCTCAAAGAGAACAAAACCTCGATGTAGCTAGTTCAATGTTGTACCATAAACAATCGGACTCCAAATACTAGGTAGATGTTGTGTATACTGCTACATATCTCTAAAATAAGATTCCTTGCTCAGCTTAAGAAGCATGACACCTTTGAATCTTGGTTTGGTTTAGGCATAGGCTTATTATAAATGAATCCTCTAAGTATAGGCTTGGGTCTTGGAATGACCCTAATATTGGGAGCTTATCATATTTAGTGTGAATATGTAATATTGTGCAATAGGGTTGTTGTCACGACAATCATTGATAAAGTTATTGAGTTTTAGATAGATGTTACCTTGTCAATAATATATATCTTTATGATACCCAACAATATAATATATTAGCTCAACAAAAAAATGTATTTGTGTGTACAAATAGTTGAACAATTAAATGAATGGATAGACTTACTCAATGAAATGTTATAATTTTACAAGGTTAAATGTGCTTTTTAATAGATAAAGGAGAAACAAGAGTCCCAAACCTATTACAAAGAAAGTTTGCAAGTAGAGACAAATACAATGACCTCCCTTAAGTTAGTAAGATATAACTACAACCAAGCTACTAAGCACAAACAACTACAAACTACAGTATCTAGGGTTCCAACCTAAAAAATTCCAAACTCAACCCTATTCAAGCTCACACCCTTCACTTTTGTATGAGATTGAGAGACAAATTGGGGAAAACCTTTCTTTCCTCATTTGTATAATTATCCAGGAAATATTATCTTCCAAGCCCTCAAAACTAGGAGAAGAAAGTGATGATTATGTCACAAAGGGCCCAACCAACGGTGCATTAGAAATAACAAAATATTGAGTTAGAGTAGACAAATGTTGAACAATTACCACATGATTATGTTGGAGCTAAACTAAAGTCAATGGAAAAGTAATATGAACAATTAGAACAAAACATAGGTGTGGCTTACCAATAAGAGCCAAAGGAATAATAGGAATGTGAACAATGGATAGAACAAAATCATTAGATAACATGGATAGTGAAGGGTCCATTACCCCAACAATAGTTTGAGGGAAAAAAGACTACAAGTAAAACTCATCATGCCCCATCACTGGAGAATCAGGAGGAACATCCAAAAAATCTAAACCTTAAGAAACATCAATCATCGAGCGTTTGAAGAGGACACCACACCACCACAAAGAAAAACTAGCATTCCTACAACATAAACAAGGGAAATCGAAAGAAATGTGCCTACAAGTGAAGCAACACCTATAATGAAATGAAGAACAATGATTGCATGTTCAAACTTAAGAGATAAAAGACTATTGTATGTCAAAAGACCAATAATTGTTGCCTATGAAAAAGACCAATGACTACCATATATCATCATAGTTAATTATTTGTTACATATTTTGTCTCAAGAGATAAAAGAATATATTTTTTACCAAAAGAATATTGGCTCTTGAATTCCCAAATATTTAGATATTCAAAGCCAAAATGATTAATGAATGTGTTTATAATCAAGACCCATTTAGGATCAAATAGTTTCCATTATGTAGATTGAGAGCCATAAAAAAAATCATTTTCTAGGTTTAGCGGCTCATATCCAACATTCCTAAATCCATCATAGTTAACATAAATACCAAACACTTTAGTTCAAATGTTTATACATTGCAATGAAGCACGGTTGAATAGCAATCCCTAAAGTGGAAACACCAAAATGATGTATACTCTCATAACTTGTATCCACAAGTCTGAAACTTTAATATTTACAGTGGTCGAGTGGGAGTGTACCATCCTCCCATCCATAGGGCTCTATTGATGGTAGATGTATACACTTCCCCTTGCTCCCATTGTTATCCTTAGTGGCTAACACACATTGATTTGAAATGAAAAAAATGGCCTTCTGAAATGTTAAATATTTATGCAACATATTTTTTACAAATCCATAAAAGTGAATCCAAATAGACCAATCCTCACCAAAACAAACTTTGACCTCTTATACAAGACTTATAAACATTCTTGTGATTCTTTAATTCTTCCTCCTCAATCATTGTTGTTTATTACACCATAATGACCACATTAAAAGGAAAAGAGTGATTTTTAAAGTCCATTTGGGATTGAGGGAGGATGGTTTAGCTACCATCATTACCATACCAAACCTAGCATGGCGATGTTTTTTCTATCACTGCCCCTTCGCAATTCTATATTGCATTTCATTCAAACACTAGAATGAAATGAAGTCTATAATGAAGGAAAACACTCATTGTGA